>NJDD01000034.1:215768-238750 GCA_002245505.1 Calephelis nemesis
AGGGGCACGCGGGGTTCCAAGGTCACAGAGTCACAGCCGGGCAAGGTCGCCATGCCCGCGCGTGTGACCCCGCGCACCCCGCAGCCCGCACACCCGATCACACCCTACATTTGCGTGGGAAGCGACCTTTATCCACGCTCTGGAGAAGCAATTGTATACATATATAAATATTTAATGGTTTTTTCAGGCTTACGCAATGAGCAGGACAAGGTTAGCAATTTCTGGAACGTGCGCGAATTGTCTATAGATTACCTACTTCTTAACATAAATACCTACCTACCTTCTTACATGTTGTGTTTATTTTGTGTTAATACCTAGTTATGTGGGTATAACAGGTGTTATTACAATAAATGCAATCACTGCATTCTTTTAATCCTCGTCCATTTCGACCAAGACTAAAAATACCTAACTAATTTTGTTAGGTAGGTACGAGGCAAGCATTTGAAAACAGTAATGATTGAGTACCTACTCTGGTTTACATGAATATGGTAGGTAGGTATACAGACAATAAAAAATAATGACATTCGTTTTTTTTTAATTATATCAGAGATTAGTAAATATAATTATATGTAGATACATGTGTGTATTGATTGAAATTAAACAGACAAGATGGTCATTCATATGAATGACCTTCCGACTAAAAGAAATGCGTTGACACTACAACCAAAGAATTTAAATAAAAAAATATGAAAATTAGAGATAGCTGTAGACCATAACTCGCAAAAAAAACTAGGTCATTCTCAAATAAACTGATTATGGAATATCGGCGAAGTTCTCTACAGTTCCTAAAGCCCTATGACCATCCCCTCTGAAAGCGGAATCTCATGTCTTAATTTTGGCGGGGAGTTGAGAAACATAATTAAAGTAACCTAATGGAGTTTTGGCGCCATCGAGAGAAAAGATGGTCGAAGTTTTTTCATAATTATTAAATTTCGTATTAATATTGAGTTAAATTAGTCAATTGTTTGGCCAATACCAAAACAGAAGTGGAAATATGCTGTGTAGCCGGATTGGGTCGTTGCCACCATACTGACGATGTTTGGAATTGTTGTGTTCCGTGCCACAGACAGACATTCACAGATATGTCAAATTTGTTATAGGTTTCCCTTCGGGTATTAAAAATAAATAATCGACAGGAGAAAGAAACAATTTTGTACACCTAGTTTTACACGCAATTTCATTTTTGTAAAAATAAGGTATCGGAGCAAAGTAATACTGATGCTAAGTGAGAGGTTTGGCAATGGAGACGATCTTCATAGTAAACTGATCGAGTTGCACGTTATGCTTGACACCTCATCCGTAGGACATTATAGGTTTTATGGTTGTTATATTATTTTTTTTTAATATAAAAGCTTCGCTACGTATATCTAAACTGAAATGTTAAAAAAATTGGAACATCAAATTAATTTATTCAAACAAAAATAATTTTATTAATTGCTAGCTATTTTAAAACTTAATCCAAAACTAAACGATAATTTTTGTTTTTCTATTTGGAGCATGAAAAAACAAGAGGCTGGGGTTACAATATAATTATCGCTGTCAATTTCCTTTAATCAAAGTATGTCCAAATAGAAATGACCGCGTGAATGAAAACAAAAAAAACAGAAAAAAATAACTAAATAAAGTTTCAATATGACAGTACAATCCCAATCTGAAAAAAGTTTCAATTTGAATGAAAAATACTCATTGACAAAATGGTCCGCCATTTATTGAATTTATTTGTTACAAAAAATGTGATAAACAGAGAACCGCTCGAACGATTTTATGCAAACTTCACATAAACCATCAACTAAGTAGCGCGAACAAAGCCTATCCAAATTATATTATTTGTTTATATTTTGTAATTTGACTTCAATGTCTTATTATATATGTCTCTAATTCTAATTTTTTATTGATTTTTGTTTTTATTCCATCTTTTTAAAAGTGTCGAAAAAGCGGAGATCATACATGTTTTGTATCACACAGCCATTATATCATTACGTGGAGTTTGGGGTTTGGTGTACACTTATTTCTTTTTAGTTACATTTTTTTTTAAAAAGTTGTCCAATGATTTTTTACATAAAGGCCTATTAAAGTTGTCACTTTTTTTAACTGTTTAAAGAGGTCTCATCACCGCTCTTGTAATTACAACAGATCAGGTTACTTTTTTAATTTTTTTATGTGATTAGAGAGCGAACAAGCACTCGGCTCACCTGCTACCCACGATAGCCGCCACGGATAGCCGTGGCCTGATAGACCGTGTACCTGTAGATCGTGGCCTGGCAGATCGTGTAGCAGGGGTGTCATTAGGCCAATGGTGCAAATCTATCGACTACCCTACCTTCTGAACCGTTACATGACACTGTTATTATGGCGACAGGAAAAGGTAAAGCGCTGGATCTCTACCCGAAAAGATGCAGCATAGCACTCTACTACCAGTGGTCTTTTTGGTAATGACCAATGTAACCTATGCGCTGGCATGCAGATGTTCTATTACAGACAGAGGATCCAGACTGACAAAGGAAATAAAACTGAGAACGTAAGAAGAAAACCATAGGAAAATTTTTCATTTCAATGTGACGATTACAGAAAAATATTTACTGTATTATCTTAGATAAAGCGATGACGAACAACGCGTCTACATTTGTATAATAATAAGTACTTACGAGCATCTGGTCAATCAAATTTTTTTATAAATTCTGGCACTATTATGGCAGCTCCATCCAAGACGGTCAAGTCTACTGGCTAGTACGGGATAGTATCACCGCCTTACCTATTCCTGCTAAATGTAGTGATTTTGTTGCTCGTCATTGTCATGTTCTAGATTAGGAGTACGTATTGGGCTAGAATTTCCTAGCTTCCGATGGGGTCGTCGCATCCCTTTTCTGTAAAGAGTTTGATTAGTTGTGTATTATGTAAAGGCGTGTACTATTATCGTGAATTACGTTAGCGAGTGTCCGTCCTCGACCTCCAGTTGTACTCACATACATACAAATGTAATACAAAAACTTCCTGGAATCTTATTTTACGTAGACCACTACATAATATGCTATTAGCTATTTGTACCGTAATATAGACTATTTTTTTATGATATTGGAAGGCAAACAAGCAGACGGATTTCCTGATATCAAGAAATTCACGCCGCCTAGAGACACCAAGGGTGGTAATGGTGCGTTGCCAACCTGAGGCCGGAGTGTTAGGCCTCGAGCAAAAGAAAGTTTACCGGCTACCTTACCCTCCGAACCGGAACACGTCATGACGTTATGGCGGCAGGAATAGGCAAGGCGGTGGTACCAATCCGCGCAAGCCGCTGCTAAACTCTACCACCTTGTCAAATGTCACGGTGTTAGTGACGGCGAGCCTATGTTCGCCTTTTACGAGCTGCCTGGCAAGAAAGGCAGATGGTCTATTCTACAAAGGAGCCCGGACCAAGACGGGGAACTTACACATTAGACTTTGTATATCCGACGATGTTTTATGTGAAGTCGGGAGGAAACAAGCAGAAGGATCTCGTGATGGCATGAAATACGGAAGTAAGAAAGAAACAAATAGAACAAAAATATTTCACATGGAACTTTTTCTACGTTACAACTTGTAAGATAGAGCAGCGAATCCCGTGTTTTTTTTTCGGTTTTGGATTCCGAATTGAAAATACATTTTTTTGGCGAAACCCTATTTTGACAAATATAGAAATAACGTTGTAGCTTGATTATTTTTCACGTGAGATATAAAATAAAGAACAAATTAGAAATGAAACATAATATTATAGGCATTACAAAATATTTGTTATAACTATGTATATTTTGATGTGAAGAATGAAATTTTTTCACATATTTTCTTGTAATCGTATTATAGGACATATATATAGTATTGTTAAAGGATAGGTAGGACGCGGAACCCCTGCGACTTATCTGCGGAACGCCAGGATTCCGCGGACCACCATTTAAAAACCTACATAATAATAAATCATAAAAAAATGAACTACATTTATAATGCAGGTTATCACATACATACACTAGTCGGATCATGATAAAACTAATAATGTATGTATACATTACGTATAAAGTGTCATGATCCAACTAGTGGTTTTTTGTTTATATGTCATATTTTTGTCAAAAATAATAGATGAGATCTTCAACATAAAAACAATATGCATTTTTAAGTAAAACTCGAAACTACTTGTACGATGCTACATAAAATTTCTGCAGGACCATCTCTCTGTCACCAGCCATTTTTGAAATAACTCCAACATTAAAAGTTGAGATGAAAAGCTAAGATCCATCGCGGTCACATCAGCTTTCTAACAAATATAAAATCCGCAACGAAATAGATCTATCCGTACAGTAAATATGACGGCAGACGGTCTCATCGTTAATATTATGGTTAATAACACAGACAACATTTTTTTTGTCATAATAAAATTATTATCAGATCATCAAAATTATGACCTGTTTTTATAAAAACGATCCATCGAAATGGGTTTATTATTATCAGAGTAATCGCTTAACAAACATAGGAAAATACTATAACTAATAAGTAAATACTAATAACTAGAGGACATCCTCTTGTTTTAGAATTGATTAATAATAAGATTTAAATCTACATTGGTAATAAAACACATTACAGTTATGATATTTTCTTTTATTTCAATTATCGTAAAATTCCCCGTGTTGGTCCGGTCTTCTTTGCAGAATAGACCATCTGCCTTCCTGCCAGGCAGCTCGTACAAGGCGAGCATAGGCTTACCGTCACTAACACCGTGACATCTGACTAGATGGTAGAGTTTCGCAGTGACTCACCCGGATTGGTACCACCGCCTTACATATTCCTGCCGCCATAGCGTCATGACGTGTTCCGGTTCGGAGAGTAAGGTAGCCGGTAAATATACTTTTGCTTAAGGCCTACCATCCCGGCCTCAGGTTGGCAACGCACCATTACCACCTTTGGTGTCTCTAGATGTCGTGAATTCCTTAGCATCACGAAATCCATTTGCTTGTTTGCCTTCCAATATCGTAAAACAAAAAAAAACAAATAAGGACGTAGCAGCAGTCACGTCCAACGAAAAAAAAATAAAAAACTCATTCGTAGTAGTAGTAGTAGTAGTAGTATCGTCACGCCCATATCCCCGAAGTGGTAGGCAGAGGCACAACCAGGGCGCCCACGACTAGCCGAAGACACTAAGTCCCACAATGTGATAGGAGGCAAGCCTGTCGCCAACCGGGCACATTTCCAATCCCGAGCAACACTTTATTTATTAGAAAATTGGAAAAACCCAATTTTCTTTTTGTTGCCCGACCCGGGATTCGAACCCGGGACCTCAAGCAGTCAAGTCCAACACCCGGACCGCTAGACCACAGACCCGATTCGTTCGTTCGAACTCATTCGTAAATATTATTTTAACAATATTAAATTAATAATAATTGTACTAAATTAGCATTACTTTATATAAACGCGTGCACGTAACATGTATGTTGTATGTTGCGGGTCGTGTTTGTCCGTCCTCGACCTCCCAGGTGCACTGGTACATGTACCGGTACTTGCGCGTGTCGGTCTCTCTATTGCGTCATACGTATTGTTTGTTGTACTTGTTTACGTATTTACATCATTTGCATTGGAATTTTTATTTAAAAAAATACCATTCAACATTTTTCCTTCTACATTAACTCCCCAAGACGAGCAGCTGGCCGCGGCTTTCGTCAGATCATTTGCTTATGCTCAATACCTGGTAGGTATGAAATAAAGCCACACTGTGATTAGTATATGCCATAATATGATAGAAGCCTATGTTTATTATTTTACTTACTGATTACAGTATTAGAAGACGACCAAGCGTATAGATTACCTGATGTTAAGAAAAGATGTCTCTTACAAGCTCCTCGGCTGATAACGATGACTTGAGACCGGGATATTAAATCCTTTGCATAAAACAGGTTGTGGGCTACTCCACCGATCAAGCCGGTCTAGATAGCCGATCAAGCTAGTGATGAGCTTTGACGTAACGGTAATTATAATACATACTACGTAATTGTGTTAACGTATAAGTATAATAAAATGCAAGTGAAATCAAATGTTAAAATCTTTTCTAAGGGTTTTAACATTTGAAAAACATTGCGCTGACTGGCGCTAGAAAGATAATTTACTTTACTGAGTAGAGTCTATCCGACGGTATAACGGTTTTCAACTTTGATTTGATTTGAAAGGAATGTAATATTTTACTGCCTTTCCGACCATGATGTCGAATTCTCATAAGGTTGAAATCTCGAAATGTAGGATTTACCAAAATGATGATTTTTTTCAATTTGGGAAAATGTACAGAAAGGAAATAAAATAAAATAAATATAAATAAATTCACACTAGGTTTAACATATAAATATCTTAAACCTAGTGTGCATTGTAGGTACTCTTTGCTATTTTACATATTATACTACTAAAAACCTCTCTAAATAACTTTAAAGACGATAATGTTTGTAATTTTTGACAATGTCACTTCAATAATTATTGCGATCTAGAAATATTATGGTTTAAGTGAATGGTTACATACTTTATATTCAAAATGAATCCCTTTAAAACCATTTATTTTACGAAAAATAAAAAAAATACAAAAACTTCTTGTAATTAGAGGTAAATACACGTTCACCAAAGATAGTGATATAAACCAGAACGACACTCCTAGATGGAAGTGCACCATCGGGACATTTGTTCTTCAACTGTTACATTAACCAAGGAAAATATGCATCATTATTGAATCAGCTCCAGAGGAAAATAATATCCGCAATAATATTTCTCTTAAAAATTAGTCTTGCTATTAGTCTTGTAGTTAAAGCTACAACAAGATTTTGCAAATTCAACATTTTGGGAATTCATGTTTATATAACGCAAAACTCATTAGTATAGCTCATTAGTATAAATAAATTACTAGCTATAGTTTCTTACCATACCTTAGGTAATGAGCAAAAGATATATTTACACAAACACGTATACATATAGCTCATTAGTATAAATAAATTACTAGCTATAGTTTCTTACCATACCTTAGGTAATGAGCAAAATATCTATTTACATAAACACATATACGTATAGCTTATTAGTATAAATAAATTACTAGCTATAGTTTCTTACCATACCTTAGGTAATGAGCAAAAGATATATTTACATAAACACGTATACATATAGCTCATCTATACATGTAATCAATCTGTAGAAGGGTCAATTCTGTACATTGAAAATATTGAAAAATAAATAGGGCTGTTACTGGATCGATACCAAACCCAAATATGTGATTAAAATTTTTTTTGTCTGTCTGTATGTATGTTCAGGCATCACGTGAAAAATAATAGTTCGATTTCGATGAAACTTGGTATAATTATATCTTATTATCCTGGGCATAAAATCGGATACTTTTTATCCTGGAAAAATACGTGGAAAATATCTTAATTTTTCAGTTTTACCACGCGAAGACCGATATCCGCGCGGACGGATTCGCGGTCGGAAGCTAGTTAGTACAAATAAATTACAGGCTATATTTCCTTACCATACCTTAGGTAATGAGCAAAAGATATATTGGAACACATTGTCCTTAATTCTTGTCCGTAGGCTGGCTATATTTCCTCATTTCGTTTGGCCCCGATCCTTCCACAAGGCGTAACCTAGTTTCCAGCCTAAAACACAGTCCAAGGTCGAAAGGGAGCGATGAATATACTTTCACCTTATGCCACTAAATGTCCTACATTATAAGATTGTAAGCAAACAAGCAGACTGATTTATTTACTGTAAAATATTATACACTTCACTAGACATTAAATGGATGCACGGTGCTTTACCATTCTCAAGCCAGAATATTTAATCTCTTACATGAGTAGTTTAGTTTATGTTCAACACGGAACACGACACTTGAAACCTGCAAGAAAAGGTAAAGTTGTGTGACACGTAACTCTGCTTTAAAGACAGACCGTATAAATTAAATTAAAAAATTGTGCGATTCACACACGATAGAAGTGAAACTTCAGTAAATCGACAAAAGAATGAGATGAATTTATATAATCCTACACATTTTTGTATTTGTGTCTCTTACCTGTCGTTTTTTCCATTGCATCCGGTTTGAAATCATGATTCTAAAGAAGTTTTACTTCAATAACCCATAAATCTAAGTTACTTAAATTTCCGCTAGCGGGCAATGAAGTCTTCACATCCTTACACCAGAATACTAGTCTAAATTTTACTAAATGAGAACCACTGTAATTTTTATCATGCTACGACAAAGTCAAAAGAAAGAAAAAGAGAATTTCAAGCAATTTTTTTCTGCTACATTGAAACGAATGTTAAGATTTTGGTATTTATTTAGTATAGAATTAGTACTGCCATACTCAAGCTACGTCAGTAATCACCTTCGTGCTAGAGCCTGGAGGTAGTGATAGACTTGCACTGACCTGAGATCGCTATAGGCCACAGGACAGCCGGCACCTCGCACCAGTAAAATCAATAAAAATAAAAGTGATGTTATAACAAAAAAAAAATGAAAAGTTTCATAGGTTTCCGAACTTATTCGTACTCGGGTGCTATCTATACGTCATATAATAAATCTGTAGAAGGGTGAATTCTGTACATTGAAAATGTTGAAAAAATTAATAGAAGGACTGGAGGATATGTTACTGGATCGATACCAAACCCAAATATGTGATTAAAAAAATTTTTGTCTGTCTGTATGTTCCAGCATCCCGTGGTATCCCGTGAAAACTAACAGTTTGATTTCGATGAAACTTGGTATAATTATACCTTATTATCCTGGGCATAAAATGGGATACTTTTTATCCTGGAAAAATACGAAGAAAAAAATTAATTTTAATTTTTCACTTTTAGACCAACATCGGACGGAGTCGCGGGCGGAAGCTAGTGTAGTAATATGTGTAATATCGTGCAATATCGTATAATAAGTTAGTTTCCGATATCAGGAACTTCCAGGTAGAAATTGTATTCAGCTCAACGTTTCCATGTTTTTATGAAAATATGACAACGCTTAAAGCTCGTTCCCCTGTTGTGATAACCTTGTCCCCTTCACCTTGCTCCGTCCTTGTGCTTCTTTCATTGGTTCTTAGTCAACCTTAAATAGGGAGAAGTTTCCACTCCATCCACCCGTTTTATTTGTATTTTGTGTGATGTTACTGTACCTGTACTTTAAGTAAGTAACTGTTTGATAAACTAAGCAACTCATTTTTAACAAACTAAAAAGAAGAGGTTCTCAATTTGATTGTATTTGTATATGTAAGTGTGCGTGTGTGTGTGTGTGTGTGTGTGTGTACGTATGTGTGTATGTGTGTATGTGTGTATATTTTTGTAATTATATTTAATTTGCAAACTAATGGTATCCGTGAGTTACAACTTGTTTCGTGGCATAGGTAGGTACCCAATAATCCGTATGATATCCTTACACTAACTTCAACTGTATTGATGATGTCGTATTGTATTAAAACAATCAACAAAATCACCATTTTTTTACAGCAAATAATAGTACTGGAAATAAAAAAAAAATAACTACTGACAAAACGATTCATCCCTTTAAAAGTTGTTATGGCACAGACAAATACACACACACACACATCTATTTATCTTTTTGATGATAATATTTATCTTTTTGATGAAATTTAGGTTTTGATGAGTTAAATTCCTCGCCACCAGAAAATGTGCGCAGATCTTTGTAAGACAAATCTAATGAGCCCAAACTCGGTGAGTTCACCAGAAGGCATTCCACTGTTACTTCTTCTATCTTCGAGCACTATCATCAGACCAACGCAGTTGTACCAGCATTTGTTAGTGTTTTAACTGTTTTGTCTCACACATGTTCAAAAGTGAAATTAATATTAAACTTTATAATATGCACAGAAAGGTAATTTAAACGTAGTTTAATATTGTCTAGGAGAGATTTCAAGTTTAAAACATTGTTCTCAAACTGTATCAATGTGTGTATATTACACACATTGTTCTCAAACATAAAAAAAATTAGGCCCAGACATATAAAGAGATACTATTCTCAAGCACGGAAAAATTGGTAAGTTCATTTGTTTTTAGGCCCAACAGTGAAAATGGTTATATCAATCCTTGTGCATGAATCTGATTAACTTCGCCTAAAAACGACTACGCATCATTTATTATATTAAATGTCCACAAACAAATCGATCCGGATCAATAGTCATAAAGTCCATCTGTCAGTAGTCCAGTGCAGGTGACGGCGTTAGTGACTGATATCTTCATTGTCCCTCCTGTGAGCTGCTGGCGGTAGACTTATGGGTAATATTCTTCAACACAGCAGTGACATTTTTAGAGATTAATTTTGTTAGCTGGTTGTTGCGGATGACAATCTGATATAACAACTTAATTAAAGTTAAGATTGTAATTGGAATTTCAAATAAGCAACGAATTTCAAGTTAAACCTAATCAAGATTGGGGGGTCCTCCTCGTGGCGCGGTGGTTAGTGCATAACTTATACAGGGTCCTGCAGGGTAGCGAGGGAGCGGCGGAGGGCTGGGACGAGGCCACAAGGTCACATTACAGAAATATGGAGAACAAAATATAATTTTGTTATAAAACATTTAAAAAGAACTACCGCCTAGGCAAGGCCTTATGTCATTAAAAAAAAAAAGAAAAAGTGTCTTCACGCCCATATCCCAGAAATGGTAGGCAGAGGTAGAACCAAGGAACCCACGACTAGCTGAAGGTACTAAAGTCTCACTATGGGATAGGTGGCAAGCCTATCGCCAACAAGGCTCATATCCAATCCCGAGCAACGTTTTTTTTATTAGAAAATTGAAAAAACCCAATTTCCGTTATGTTGCCCGACCCCGGCTTCGAACCCAGGACCTCATGCAGTCAAGTCCAACAACTGAACCGCTAGACCACAGAGGCGATCAATGATCTGTAAAATATGTCCTTTCTTTGTATATTTTGTATTTCTCACCATCAGGTAAACCGGGTGCTTGTTTTCATCCCATTTTCTAAAAAACACTTTTCGTTTAACTTTGGTTTTTGCATTGGCACATACTCTAATTTTTATGTTGTACTTTTTATGCCATACCTAAAAACGAATCTCACTAGTATTTCAAACTGTAAATGAGTACTTGTCTTCTACATCAGAAAACAATATTAAGGTGTTAAAGATACTTCGCGGTAAATGTTACATAACCTACAGTTTGCGAGGTTACGCAGGAGAGCAGGAAAAAGGTCGTAAGGTCATGACATTAAGTAAAGATAGTGAGTCCATTTCCATACTTAATGCTAAAATGCGAATGTCTGTCTGTTACTCTTTTACACTTTTTTCGATGGATTGATTTAAATGACATTTTTTATGAATATAAACACACGAGTCCAAATAAATTCTACCTCAAACACCTGCACATTGACAACGAACTGTTAATACGTCTTGTGTAAATAACTTTATCCGCTACACTAACCTCTAAACTTGATCACTAGAATGGCAATAGGAATAATTGAAGCGGTAGCTACAGCAGATGGTACCTATCGTCTGGATGGTACCAATCTAGCAAATTAAACACAACTTTAACTTGGAACTTTTATTATGCAAAAATCTAGCGGTGATCCACATGATAAGTGCAATGCAATAAAAAGTTAATATATTTTTAATAGTTTGCGTATTTTTTCTAGTGATATTTATTTCTTGTTCTTCGACTATATTTTAACAAAACAACCCGCCCTCGTAGCATCTCGTAGGACGTAGGCCGTAGCGTCGGCGACCTAACGTGTGGCGGGTGAATCTCCTTTTGTACAACTTTCAATTAATGCAACAAATGAAATGAACATTACTCATTTGCAGAATATGTGTACAGAATCGTTACAGAAATATTTGACCATACCAATGGGAGCCAATCTGGAAAGCTCAAAGTAGATGGCGCTAGTTAGTGTTGCAGGTCAACTTAGCTGACATTTCTTTAATAAATGTTTTACTTCATGGTTTACTTAATATATTTGACGCATGAAATAAAGGGATAAAGCTGTTTTCTTATTGAATTTTATTTGCAATGACATTAGGTAACGTACCGATTTGTAGCTGTGTGATTAATACTCCTCAAGAACATCTAAGCATATGTTTCCGAATTATCAATTTGAATTTTTGGATAAAAAGTTTTTTTTTTAATTTTTGCTAGCTACAACATATCCCTACAACGTATTTTTTTTTTACTTTTATATAAGATCAACCACGCGTTATGAAATATAACAAATGCTGAGTTACGATAAAAATCAATCGATAATACGTAACATTGCAAAAAAATATTTGTTTTCCTTGGCTTCATATTAGATTTTTTATTCCTAAGACTTAAGGACCCTCGGTGTATACTGTATATGTCCTATCTAATGAAACAATAAATGTCAAATTCGGACTACTTAGCAAAAAGTTATACGTAAGGATGCACAGAAATCAGTTGATGAACAATCTACCATGCTATTGCTGTTTTTGTAAGGCTTGATTTTTTTAAACATTAAATGGAACCTGCTTGGGGTACACCTTATACTACATTAATAATAATTAAAATGAGCTACCAAGAACACAAAACAGCTTGTTTGACACAACAATGGCGGCCCCCATTACAAACGGAATAAATAAATTAATGCAAATACTTAAACATAATATACTATATGTATATAATAATGCCCTGTGGCTTTCTCAAATTAGATAACGATGTTTCATCCATGGGCTCAGAATGTATATATAACTAAACAGAGTACTTACATATTAGTATATATTACATAGTACGCCTAACCACATCGACCAACCGCGAGGCTTGGGTTCGATTCCCGACGGGGGCAGGCATTTGTGTGATGAACATTTAGATGTCTGCGCATCCGGGTCTGGGTGTTTTTGAATCTATTGACTACTCGTTGACTAATCGTTGATTCAATTTGTGTAGCTTGTCTAGAGATATTTATTTAGTTATTAAATCAAATTTAAAGAAAGATTAAATTTAATTCTATAAACCTTAAGCTACCACCGTTTCCAAACCTAGTCAGTCAAGATCGGAAACTGCAAAATAAACTCCTTAGCAATCAGAATCATAACCACGGTTTTTACCTTTTACTGAAGTGGTTTCTAAACTTAGCCAGTCATAAAAAGAAACGGCAACCACAATTTCTTTATCTATGTTGAGTAAATAATTATTACAAACATTTTAGTATTTTTACTTTTCTGCAAAAACAAATCATTTACACTATAATGTGTTTTATCTTATTGCAAATTATCAGGAATTTACGCTATTATCGTAAATATCTGTTAGCTTTGGATAAATAAAGTTAACAGATTTTATTTATCCAATAAAACTAACTTTCTTTTTAACTAAAATGTGAATTATATACATATATATGTTTTGAGTTGTATATTTAGAGAGTGTAGTTTATGTATTTGTCTGATTAAATGTTGCATACCCTGTCTGGTAAAAACATGCTGTTAAAATAACAAAATTTGCAGCAGCTTTGTGATACCTATTTAGAGATATATAAGAAAATGTAATAGGTAATAAATTTGCATGACCAGTAGTAGTAGTCGTTAAATAAATATATGCGTTTAATTAAACAATTAATTCGTGTATTTTGAAAGTTATATTTAACATTTATTTAGTTCTCTAAATTGTATTTTCTCTGTTTTTTTTAATTTTTCTTATATTTAGTACCTACTATTATTTCTGTTTTTATCCAACAAATAATATATTTATATCAAAATATATTGACTTACAATTACTAACCCAATATCCTAATTTCGTAAACGAGTTTCCGGATATTAAACTTGAGATAGATAGGATCATAGGGTACATAGGGTTTGTGTTGTCAGAAAGGGCACATTAGTGTTGATATAGGTCAGCGAGCGGACCGTCCTTGACCTTCGACATCTCTCGACACCTCCGCCCCCAATACGATGGCTGCCGAAACAAGGGCGGGCAGACCTATCCTCTTGGGATAATAGAATTGAACTAGATTAAATGAAACACCAAATTGATTGAAACCAAATTCACCAAAATGAAACACCGTAGGTTTATTTATGTGTTATACACAAAAAGCACATATGAATGAAATGAACAACATTTATTTGCAGAGTTTGTGTGTTAAAAAAATGTTACAAAATTATTTCAGCATTCCAACACATTCCACCACCTTGCTGTTTTCAAATATTTTAGTATTTATATAGAATATTATTAAATATCTATATTTCAATATTCAAAATTTTGTATTTTTTTTATATTCTTTACAAGATTAATTATTAATCGCAAACACTTTTAAAATGTATATTAATTTAGCTCTATCTACCGTACACTACCATCGCATCCAAACCTGCTCCCCAAACATTTGGTTATTTATTTGTTATTTGACATTTTGATCATCAGAGAGAACCGTGGCCAATAGACCTTGGATATTGTAGCTGCGTCACTGTCCTATGGCTGGGGTGTTAGGTCGATTTTACAAGTATATCCGCTACCCAACCCTCCAGACCAGAACACAGTAGTTTTTTTTTAATTTACCGGCCCGCGGTCAAAACATTTACCCGCCCCTGCTCTAGACAAACTTCTTTTTGTAGCGGTACGTTATATTACGTAAAAAGGCAAATTATCATAATGTTTAACGTACTTGTTGAATATCACCTCTCTTTAATTATATTTGAATAAAAACTTGTTTTATACTACTAGACAGTTTGACTACTTAATTGGTGACAAAGCGACAACATCGCCAACTACATGTTCGTTTGTATTTTTAAATCATCCAGGAAACCATCGAAATAATATTAACTTAAGTAGACAAAAAATCTCAAGCAAATTGACCCAACCGTTTAAATAAATTTGGTTGACCAACACACATACAGAAGATTCTTTTATATACAAATAAAATACTTACATCAAGACTATTAATTCTTATTAAATTATAAGAAAATTGATTTACATTTACAATTACAGAGATTTTCAATTTTGTAGAAATCAAAGAATAAGCTGTTGTTTCAATTCGGCATGTTTTTCAAAAACTTACAGATTTTCAGTCCTTATGATATCACACGTATCTTCTAAATTCTTAGAGTTGAGTTAGCCAACTCAATGGTTCTCAATGGTAAACCATTGAGTTAGTCAACTCAATGGTTCTATTCTAACAACATTTTATATCGTCTTTAATTTCACAATATCCATTTGTTATTTTATTTATATTTGCGTATTAGAAGCAACACTCATTTCACCTGTATATAAGTACTCATAATAAAACTATAAAGATTAAATTAAAAAAAAAATTAAATTCATTGAAGATGTATAAAAAAGTAAAAGCGACTAAAAATTGACAGCAGAACACATTTTCAACAATTTTAGAATTTTCGTTTGTCTATCATAACTTCGAAATTTGTTTGGTAGGTACTCTACGTTCTGTCGATAAATAATATATCTTATATTATATACCTTTTTATCATAATATCAAAGTCTTAAGTATTGTCGTTTAAACATTACGGACATATCAACACTCAATATAATGTGACCAAATAACTTGAAATCCGAGATGTAGAGAAACATGTGAATGTACATGTCACAAACCTTCGCATCTAGTTCTCCAGCAGGGTAGAAAAGAGCAATTTTTTTTAACGTTGAGATTAAATACTTGTTGAAATTCTGTCAGAGATAAAAAAATATGGTTAATACGATAAATTAGTAATATCAGTATTACAATTTGTTTAAGTATTAAAACATTTGAACACCACACCGCGGTAGAAAATGTTGGTGTGATTGAATATTTTGTAACTACTTCTAAACACAAATACTCCACAAAAAAAATAATTTCATTTAATTTTTTTAAAATATATACCTTCTTATTATATTTCATTAAATATGTTTCATTTCGAAATAGGTATATTTCGTGAGCACCTTGTCGCTGTGTTTACGATTCAGCTTTCACGAGCCCAAACAAGGAATAGAGCAGAACATTCTCAAAATAGCGCCGTGACTTTATAGCGTGACCTTGTGCAAAAATAATACGTTCGACAGTATCTCGGCGCACAAAGGAAAATCGTTTGCAAATATTCCGGGAAGTACAGCGGCAAGTAACGGGCTGCTTGTGTTTATTCAGATATCGCACACACACACACACTCTTATCTCGTCGTTTCTGGTGTTCGCCGCCACGGCGCCTGTGTGCGTGTGACATTGAACTTCAATCTTGACGCGGTAATATTATGTAACTGTACTACCTTATTGCTAGGGATCAGGCCGTAACAGCACGCAATACGCGAATCCCCTTTATCTACTCCGTGATTAGTTCGACGCTAATGTGCCACACGCTTACGTACTGCTTTATATTTACTTTTATAACCACAAGTAGCATCTGTCCTGATTTCGGTTTCGATATAAGTTGAAAGTGCGTAGCTGTAAATGTTAAATATTAAAATTGTTTTCATTTTTTATATATTTTTATTGCTATTTTTATATAGTAAAATGTGTGAATTTCACATGTTTTGAAACCTTACTTCAAAAAAAAATTTTTAGTCTATAAAAAAAATACTTTTTAGTCTATACGTTTACGATTAGATTTTTCCGGATACGTGTCAGAGTGTGGCCGCCTTTGGCGTGGGTCACGATAACTATCTACTTGCGTGGTCTACTAGAAACAAATATCATGAAATTGAGATTGAATTACATTGCCACGAATGACAATTCTCGGTAACCAAACCCAGTGCCAGTTGATAATCACAACATTTGACTTTTTTCATTTGCTCCTATAAATTACATGTACCAAATGATTGGGCAAACAGTGTACCTTACGAAATTAGTTAGATGAAGAATTCCATATAGAAGTTATTTTTAGAAGTCCAACTAAAAACACGAGGATACTACATTTTTAAAATACATATAGAATAGAACATCTCACTTAAAAATGTTTATTCGTCCGTTTTAATTTAGAGTTTTATTATTTTGAACATATTCTATAAATGTCATAATAGAATGATTAAAACTAATCAACAATAAATTTGAATCCTATTTCACCTTATCTGACTTCTGTCCATTTCAAAGAAAATTTAAATGAAATTGCTCACATTTTATGATTAGATAATTTATTATTTTGATGCAAACAATCTCTATCTATCTACCTGAAAACAATTTGTTAATTAATATTACTTTAGATAACAATTGACAAAGATATGGGCACTTTACCTGTACTGAATAAATATTAATGAATCGAAATGTAGTCTTAAAGACAAACAAACAGACAAGTTTCATGATAGTAAGAAGTATAGTTAGGTCGGAGCGCATAGAGCGAGTAAATATAGTGACACAATGTCAACTTGAGACAGGCATGTAAAACACCTTGCTAGGTAAGTTTTCTGACCACTCTACCTTACAAACTGAAACACCATAATGACAATCACTAAGGTTAACGATAGGAATAGAATCTATACTTGCTATTGTCGGCTTTGGTGGATTTCCATTGTATATACACGTTTTTTTGGAGTTAACCCTTGTACTTATTCACTTTATACGCTATTTAACACTTTCTGTGACTTTTTAGCCAACCGGTTTCACTTTTATAGCATCATCAGGGCTTTGAAACTAAAGATAAAAAGAACTTAGGATAGGAATAGATAAGGCGGTTTAGCAAAAGTGGAGAAAGTAGAACTCTACCACATGGTCTATAGGCCTGCTCTAGTATATAACCCATCAATTTAAATTAATAGATAATTCCACTCTAGGGCGATGTCATCATAGCCATAAAGTATAAACCAATCATATTGTACCCGTAAAAGGGAGCCGTTTAGATATTCTGTCGTAACAAATATTTAATAACATCTACATAAATAAATAAATAAATAATAAATATCCCCTGGACAAGTCACACAAATTGAATCTAACCCCAATGTAAGCTAATTATATGCTTGTGTTATGGGTGTTAGTCAACGATTCTAATACATAGAAATACTTAAATAGATACCAGAATAAATTTAATAATAATATCTGACAGTAAAGTAGCAACCAATACTGTTATCTCAGTAAACCTTGAACTTCTGAAGCCACTAAGGTCAACAACAAAGGTCTATCGCACACTCAAGACCATTCGGCAAATGAATCACAGGTCACGCGGAAACCAATTATTTTATAGACCATTTAAATGTCTGATTTACGATGTTAACAATATATTGACAGCATCAATGATCCCACACAAACTATCTTGAATGCCTGCTCCGTACATATAAATCAGACATGTCTGTCTTACACACAGGGACGGCGTTTGGGTATGGCGCAGTTGGGCAACCG
The DNA here is from genome assembly GCA_002245505.1 of Calephelis nemesis. Classification (NCBI taxonomy): domain Eukaryota; kingdom Metazoa; phylum Arthropoda; class Insecta; order Lepidoptera; family Riodinidae; genus Calephelis; species Calephelis nemesis. Next base: position 234,015 of record NJDD01000034.1, read on the forward strand.
CCCTGGGCGCCAAGGTGAAAAGGGGTGTCAGATCCTGTATGCTATATAGTATTTTCACACCACATATATAGTATTTTCACATCACACCTTTTAGTATGGTTTTGGACAGCATGTAGGGGGCGCCGTATAAATTACGCCCAGGGGCGCTGCCATTACTAAAACCGCTACTGCATACACATTTTTTAAAATTCAATTAAGAAAAGGTTTTAGATATAAGGAGAATAAATAAATATATGAAATACTAGTCTAGGTACGCGACTTCGCTAAAGCATTAAAGCTATTTAGTTCTTTGATTTCCCGCCGACATTTTGAAATAAAAATACAGTATGTATGTCTCCAACATGTTTAGTTGTTAATATTCCTTAAAATTGTTTCGGCAGTTTTAATGAGAAAACGAAACACATATAAAAAGTGCGAAAAGACACACTTTCGCACTTACTATAATAAATAAAGGGAAGTTAAAAGCATTTCATTTAATAATATTATTACTCACACTTTAGCTTTTTAGCCAGTCAGAGTTACGTATGTTACTAGTTAATTTGATTTCATGGTAGCAAGAAGTAAACTTAACCAAGATTTTGAAGATGTTAATCTCTTCGGCGAGTTAGTTTACAAGTTGCCTTAATTTTGCACTGTGGCGAATTGTCACAAAACTCATATTTTGTACTATTACGTAAGTATAATAAAAAATAATTACTTTGTAATAAATTAAAATTCAAATTCGATCAAAAATTCAATTTAAAATTGACATTTTGTAAATAAAGGTCGCTCATATATCTTTCATATTATGTTCCAGATCGTCTCGCTTATAAAACGTCCGTCGACGGCACAACGTGCCTTTTCTTCATGTAGGTATATAATAATTTAATTTCCTCTAAAATACTTGCAGTGAATAGTAGTATGTACTATAAAATATATAACAAGGTTTGAGTTGCGAAATCTATAGGTAGTATTTATGTTTAATAATACTTGCAGTGAATATTAATATATATTATAATATATAACAAGGTTTGTGTTGCGAAATCCATGTGGTGTAAAGCGGTCGGCGTGTTCCCGGCGCGTGGCGGCGCGGTCACGTGTTCGCAGCGACATTGACCCTGCCCCTTGCGATTTTATTAAATGAAATACTTATTCCGAACTCCATACCTGGAAAATTACCACATACATTGCTCTCACGCGACTTCGCCTGCCCCGGCACTCAGTGTGCCTTTTTTAATATTTTTTAAGTTGCTGAATATCTTAATGTTTTTTAAGTTTGCAGAATAGACCATCTGACTTTCTTGACAGGCAGCTCGTAAAAGGCGAGCATAGGCTTATCATCACTAACACCGTGACATCTGACTAGGTGGTAGAGTTTCGCAGCGACTCGTCCGGTTTGGTACCACCGCCTTACCTATTCCTGCCGCCATAACGCCATGACGTGTTCCGGTTCGGAGGGTAAGGTAGCCGGTAAACTTACTTGTACTTTTGCTCGAGGCCTAACATCCTGACCTCAGTTTGGCAATGCACCATTACAATCTTTGGCGTCTCTTGGCTACGTGAATTTCTTACCATCAGGAAATCCGTCTGCTTGGTTGCCTTCCTATAACATAAAAAATATAATAGCTTAAAATTGTGAATACACAGGCGTCTCTCCAGGAGGCAATCAGTGTGGAACACAAACTGACGCTATGGTGGCAGGATTATATAAGGCGGTGGGTCCAATCACGGCGAACTGCGCCAAAGCATGGCGAAAATAAAGCAAGATGGTTTTACTTTTCCGTGTCAATTTATATACAGTATTTAGGTCCGCCATCCATTCCTATTTCGAAATTTCGCAACAAAATATTTACCAATACAGATTCACTCAAATTCCGTACGGAAAAATAATAACATGTGTGTCAGGTCCATAGCAATGTTCGAACTTTGTTTGAAACGGAATTTCTTTATCTCGCTTTAAGATTTCGCAACAAATTTTTCGCAAACATTAGATTTTTATTAGAAATTTAACGCTCGATTAATGCCAGTGATTGAGTACAAATGTAAGACAAAAATGTCGCCATTACTGGCTTTAGGATGGTAACGCACGATTGACATGTTTAGTGTTTATTTTGAAGTGAATTAGTTACAATCAAGAAACACTACGAGTCGTTCGCCTAAACATGGCACAGCTAGGATGGAGATCTTTAGTCCTACCGTATTTTAGTAAAAAAAGGGTTAAAAAATAAATATGTTTTTCAAACGCTTTTATTTCTCAAAGCGATCAAATTGATCAATAATTTCAATAAACACAATATTTAAGAGAAAGATGGGAGTGAGACTAGTGCACCCACAATTAAATAGACAGAATAACAATTCACGATTACTACGACGTCAATCTGAGAATGTAGGTAAACTTACTTTACATATTGACATTTCCTATATAGATAGCAGTAGTATTGCTACCATTAAATAATAATTGCACAAAGTTTCCGCATATTTTTTTCAGCGATTTTTTTTAACTTTTTTGTGTGTTTAAAATGTTCGGGTAACCTACCAGGCCAGCCTTCCATATCAGCAGTGCAGTCTCGATATTTATTAACTATACATGTGTGTGTGTGTGTGCTTCAGCTGCCACGTACTTCAGTTCTTTAGCTCCCCTACTGGACAAGAACAATACTTACACATGCCTTTGTTCGCTTGGTCATTATCATCCTTTACTTTACCCTTTCATCGTTGCACTTTCCAAATTTATTTGCTTAGCCAATTACGTGTAAAGTAGACATAATATGCTAAAAATTGTTTTCGACAATTCAAACAGTCTGTGTTCACAAACAAACATTTAACAAGTAATTTAAAGCTGTGAGACGATGGGTCAGTCAGTCAGTCACATTTGTCTTTTATACACCCGTGTTGGTCCGGGCTCCATTAAAGAATAGACCATCAGCCTTCCTTGCCTCAAGCCTTCCTTGAGTAAAAGGCGAGTATAGGCTTACCATCACTAACACCGTGACATCCGACTAGGTGGTAGTGTTTGGCAGCGACTCGCCCGGATTGGTACCACCGCCTTACCTAATTCTGCCACCATAACGTGTTCCGGTCCGGAGGGTAAGGTAGCCGGTAAAGTTACTTTTGCTCGAGGTCTAACATCCCGACCTCATGTTGGCAACGCACCATTACCACCTTTGGTGTCTCTAGGCGGCGTGAATTTCTTACCATCAAGAAATCCATCTGCTTGTTTGCCTTCCTATAACATAAAAAATATAATAGCTTAAAACGGTCGTATGACCTGTACGTTTCCACAATATTCCAGTAGCGAGAAGGTACATAGTCCACATGTGCCGCGGTCGTCGCTCGGCCCACTTCGTCAACAGTGTAAATGGTCATGATATTTAGTTATTTCTGTCCTTGGTCAGTACTAATTTGCAAAACGACGCTTCCGCGAACGGACGAGGCCAACTCGTATAATAACGATATATTTATTGATGCCTCCATGGCTATGAACTTGTCCGCTCCAACTATTTCCGTATACGACAGAACACACTTATACTATTCTCTGACTCCGGCTTAATCTCTGCCTTTAAAAAAATATTTTTTCCTTTTAACGCCCGTTGGTCGAAATTCGAAATGAATTTTAACACATTGTTGATAAGAACGCCATCTTCATTTCTCGAGACCAACTACTTCGTTTCTAAACTTTCTAGTGCGCCAACTGTGATCTTTTATCGTTGTCATCAATATATTTGTTTGTGTGTGTCAAATGTATGGTAATGTGGGTAATGTTTTATTTATTGATTTAATGTACTTTATAAGTATTATTATTGAAAATATTAGCGTTCTGCACTTGTCTTGCACATAAACTATAAGTGTGTCAAATTTTATGCTCCTGCGTCCGCACAATTTCCTTAAAACGGGGTCCAAAGTTTTGGCATCACGTATTAATGTACAGATTATTTTAAACCCCATCCTACGTAACTTATGTGTGTATGTTAACACAACGCACGAATGTCGGTCATAAAAAATAAATAAATTACTACGTAATATAAAAAAAAGACCTTATGTGCAAACAATATTTTCATAGCACGCATGCTTGTCCCTGCTGGACACCAAAGTTAAGTTGAGCCAAAGACAATATTTATATTTAGTAATCTCTGGTTGAGCCCATGAAACTATGTCACTTTACTGATTCCAATTCTCATTGGAACATTTTAAATAACATGTCGTAATGTATAAAAACATAGCTCTATGATTTTCAATATGTATAAACGTAGACTTTATTCATTGTTTGTTATTCATATAAGTATTGCTCTTTTATTAAAAAATTACTTAACGTAACAAACACACTTTAAGATATCACAACCTGTTACGTTTGCCAAACCCTGCCTTTGCCCTGTGTATCGCCCATCTATATTTCTCGTTACTAACATAATTATGCCTTATTCCTATCCACTCGAATATCAGAGAGGCAACGGGATGGAAGAATAGCGTCAATGTAAAAATGAAAAAAAAAATCTGGAAATGGTTTAGTGATGAGGAAAGAACGATAGATGAAATATTGACAAAACAGATAGATATAGATTGCGGCTATGAGACTTAGGTTGACATTCCACGATCAAATCGCTTAGATATTTCGGTTTCGCAAACTCTTCACTCTACTCGTTAGCAATAGGTAATTCTACATGCTGCTCCTATTTCCCCGCTAGTTTTTTTTGGATATGATTGCCATTGGATTATATTCATGGTATTGTCAACTGTAGTCTGCTGTAGGGTATAACTGG
>NJDD01000034.1:238910-284215 GCA_002245505.1 Calephelis nemesis
CGCGTTTTGATGTTGCTTTCTTTCATAACATTGTTTGCCGAATACCTAATATTGAAAACAGATAAGTATAACAATATTCGCGTCGTGTGAAGTGTCAGGTGTATGACGTCTCCAAATAATAGGTAACAAGTCCGGGTGGGGGGCAGCGCGGGCGCGGGAGCTTTAACTATCGGCCTGTGCAAATAGCGGCAACCTTGAGATTCGGCGCGCGACAAGGTCATCGCGCAAATCGTTATCAGGGTGACGTCATTGTGCGACCTCCGAGAGACCTTCGCCGAGGTGCCCGCGCGATAACACCGCCGACGATTGCGACCGATAGCACGACGCACGTTGGTGCCAATAGCGTCCCTGCTTCCGCATTCAACGACGGCGAAACTTGTTACTACTTCGTTTCTATACCAAGTGTGTGACAAAATTCGGACACTTATCGGTTTGTGATTGGTTTAGCCTCTTCATTACTATCGTCAAAATTCTTGAGCTAACTAACACACTATCAAGAAATTCGTTTACTTGTTTAATATTAAAATTCTCAACTGTTTGTCAGAAGTCAAAAGTTTAAGCATTGAACTGACATTGGTAGTGATAGTCCAATGATGTGAATAAAAAGCACATAGCTATTATTCCAGAGCTTGATACTATTTCAAAGGTTTGGCACGAATCCAAACAAAAATCGTCGGAACAGAATCACTTTCTTCGTGCTTATCGCGGCCACAAATATATATTGCGGCCTTGTGTTTTCATGGCCGCGCAAAAATATCGATTGACATTGAAAGCGATTTTCTATCTTTGAGTGGTTCACCAGGAAACGTCGATTAACATTGACCACGCCTAAGATTTCGAGGTTAGGCGCAGTTTACTGATTTGCTTGAAAAACATGTAAGATAAGAAACTTTTTGCTTCTATACATGTATATGTCAATATCTATGTATCGCTTCTGTGGTCTTGTTTTATTTTTTTATTTTAGAATGAAATAAAACTTGCACGGGATTGGATAAGTGCTCGAACGGCGATAGGTTTCGGCACTTATCACATTGTGGGACTTAAAAGCACATACCTAATACACATAGATGTACTTACGTCTGCCTATATGTTCGTTATATCACTTTTCTACATGAACTGAAAAACCCATAGTTATGTGCTGTCTGTTCGTTGTCTCCGTTTAAAATTTAAGAATGACAAATTGATAAGTGTTTTAAACAAGTTTTTTTAATAAGGATAACTAGCTTTTGCTTGCTACTTTGTGAAGTTTATACAAAGTTTTATATTATTTTAAGAGTAACGGAACGTCATTACAACTATTTCGACTAAATTTCACGAAAATAAGTACAACGGTTTCGTAGATTATATAAACAAGTTTAGCCATTACTTTTGATATTTCAGTACATGAAATCTAGATTTTTTAAGTGAGAGGTCAGCGAAGAATCACACGGCTCCCCTTATGGTAAGAGACATCCGTGACCTAATACACCATAGATGTTACAGATGATGCCTCCATGATCATTGCCAGTTGAACAAATCTACCGGATACCCTACCTGAACAATCCGGAAGATAAAATATACATAAATTAACTAAATATATATTGTAATTCTATCATTATCTTAAACTAAAATTAGAAGTTGAGATTTTGCCATACGCTGTCCCACTGAAGGAAGAGCTTACACAATTTATTTTAGTAACGTTAACTACATAATTTTAGTGGTATTTTTATTATCTTTTTTTATTATCCTTGTTTTTTTGCAGTTAAAAGTTGGATGATTTAATTTCAGCAAACAATTTAAATCTCGACAGCAAATCGAGGACGGTTTTCTTCAGGACAATATTTTTCTTGTAGCGTGAATGCTGGTCTGCACGTACTGTACATGTACATGTACGCAAACTTGTAATGGAAATGTCATATTATGTTACGTTTTTATTTTAATTTCAGACAAGTTTAGGCTTTTTATTTCATTTTCATGTCACTTTATTTTGTAATACATAGCTTCAAACATTCAATATTTTTTTTAATATTGTCTTAAAACTTTTGCCTTTTTAATCCTGTTCCTAGCGGTTGAGGGGTTGGACTTGACTGCATGAGGTCCCGGGTCCGAATCCCGAGTCGGGCAACAACAAGAAAATTTGGTTTTTCCAATTTTCTTATAAAAAAAATGTTGCTCGGCATTTGATATGTGCTCAGTTGGCAATAGGCTTGCCACCTATCACATTATGGGACTTCGTGTCTTCGGCCAATCGTGGGTGCCCTGGTTATGCCTCTGCCTACTTCTTCGGGGATATGGGCGTGAAGATACTTTTTAATCCTGGGCTATTGAAAATCATAAGGCAGCTATGCGCCTTCACCTCGTGGCAAGCGAGCACCAACCCATTTTATTATTTAAACATAGCAATAAGGAAATGTTGCCATTTTAGTCAAAAGGTTTGACCCTTAGCTTTACGAACAACAATTAAATTCATCCTATGGGAGTGTTTGGAGTTTGGAGCATTTCATATGTAGAGAGCCAGCGAGAATAATTATTTTGATGAAGGCCGGTTACAGTAAGTTAACAAATTGGATCACTTTCAAGGTTTTAAGTAAACTTAGTGCCAGTAGTTAAAGTTTTAAGTAATTCTAAACCTAATGTTGAATTTTTCATATTATGTGAAATAGATTATAGATATATAGATACTCCATAATCAAGGGCAGTAAAACTGTAAAAACCGACACCAACTATTTCATCAAGTACCTACCAAGTCGCAATTTGATAATTCGAAAGACAGCTAATGATTCCGAGATGGTCCCACAAAATGTTTATCAGCAGTAGTTTTCAGTTATACTTTCTTAACTGTTCCCGGCGTCGGTCCGTGGTCAGATCATTTGTCTCTCAGCCAGGCAGCTTGTAAGTGGGGAGCATAGGTCAAATGGGCCATCACCAACAAGACCATTGGTGGTACAGTGCTATGCAGCAACTTACTCGGGTAAGTATCAACTGCCTTATTTTTTCCTGTTGCCAAAATAACTGTTATGTTTAGGGCCTGAGGGTCCACGGAGCACGTGAAGATTTGACTGATTTCCGGGATTGGGATCTCTGAATAACCGTCTTATCTTCAATTTAGCTTTATACTTTCTTTGAATTTCATCCAACAGTAACACAGTAGTGGTTTCTCTATATGGTAACACACCACAACCATAATATAACAGCAAGTCCGCGGAGATGCCCGGTTGGCGATAGGCTTGCCACCTATAACATTGTGGGACTTAGTGTCTTCGGCTAGTCGTGGGTGCCCTGGTTGTGCATCTGCCTACTTCTTCGGGGATACGAGCGTGATACTAGATACTTATTTTAAGTCCGCGGAATTACTACAATAATCAGAATCAGAAAAACTTCATTAATGCGAACGGCAAACCACACAAGTGGCACTTGTGTGTGTCAAAACTGATATAAAAACTGCCACCGGATCGGAATCGCGGCCCCACACTAACAGCGAAATAAACTTAATTGACTTCGTAAAAACGAAGAGGTTCTCAATTCGGCAATATACCATTTGTTGTATTATAATTCTGAACCGATTTTCGTAATTCTTTTTTTTGTTTGATGCGGAATTGTTTCGAATTGGTCCCATAAATTTTTTATTAAAGGTAGGCCCATTAGTTTTTCATTTATAAGACATTTTCAACCTACTTTCACCTATCCCGATGTTTATTTTTATTAAATTAAACCATATCAGCAATAAACTAAAAAGTATTAAATAAAAATGACTACGTTAGAAAAACGATTTCAAAACGTAAATGTAAAAAATAATAAAGAGAATATAGATCTATTAGTAAATAGCACATACAAATAATAGGTAGTATATAATCTATACATTAATACATGATGCCAAAACTTTAGACCCCGTTTTACGACAATTGTGCGGATGAAGGAACAGAAAATTGGCATACTCGTAGTTTATGTGCAAGAGAAGTGCAGAACGCTAATATTTTTCAAAAATAATGCTTACAAAGTACATTAAATCAATAAATAAAACATCACCCACACTACTATGCATTTGACACACACAAACAAATTTATAGATGATAACGATAAAATATCACACACGGCGCACTAAAAAGTTTGGAAACAATGTAGTTGGTCTTGAAAAATGAAGATGGCGTTCTTATCAACAAGATATTAAAATTTATTATGGAATTTCGACCAATGGGCGACCGGTTAATATAAAATCTTTATTATTTTTACTTTTTAGTTTTGAAGTCGGTTTTTGTAGCGTCGTTTTTTTATTACAATAAATCGTAATATTATGAAGTACAAAAACATTACGCATCAGAGTCTAATTTTACATAAGTACATGTTACATAAAAGACTATCTCTAATTACATTACAAACATCAGTGCGAGATTTAAATTCAAACACAATTTTATCAAATAATATTTGAGCTGACAGAAGTTGTCTCCAGTCATATTTTTTCTGTCATCTGTTTGTCAGTTTGTCTGTTTGTCTGCAACAAATAAGATATTGAAAACAATTTAATTGGATTTTGTAATTGCAGGATAAGGGTATGATTAAATTAGAAGTGAGATACAATCAAGTAGTAGTGTATCTAGAATTAAAAATGGTTGCTCGAGTGGAGCCGAGTACCTATATGCGTTAGAAAATAAATAATTAAAATGAGATCGCAGACACTACGATAGGTAATAGTTAACTAAAGGTTTTAAGATCGCCAAGAGATTTATCTTACTGTTCCCAAAAGAACAAGGACAAGGTTTCCTATATTTCCAAGGGCGTCCTCGATACAAATTCGAACGGCGCTATCAAGGTCAATATAACGCGAAGGACGAGAGTTCATGTCTACATAAATTATTGTGAGCCGCTATCTTTGGGAACTAACGGCCAATGTCAATAATGTATCTCAATCTAATGGATTTCAAGCAATCTAGATAGCTGTGTATCCGCCAGCCTATCCCATACCGAAATGCCATATTTATCCAGTCCACAGATATGTTATTGGCAAGCGATAACATAAAAATAGATCAAAATATCAATCTTGGACAGCGAGTTTTGGATTAGGATTGATTATTGATATTGGCCGTAAGAGTACACACTCCCAATGGCAGCCTGCTATTGTTTATTTTCTCATTAATTACTGCAACTTGCTTTACATGGTAGGTAGGTATACGGAGTTTCATGCAAATATATTTGGATAGAAAATAGAATAAAGTACTTTACTGATAACTTCATATTTATTGAAACATTTTTTTACAATTACAATTATTCCTATTTTCTTTTACTTCCCATTTTTTTTAAACGTGGATATAAAAATATTTAACATTTTATTTTTATTTTATACTAGCGTCCCCTCTAGGCTTCGCACGGTTATGAAATATACATATAAATCTTCCTCTTCAATCACTTTATCCATTAAAAAGACCACAACAAAATCCGTTGCGTAGTTTTAAAGATTACAAATGGACATAGGGACAAAGGAAGCGACTTTGTTTTATACTATGTAGTGATATCACAAAGTATTGATTTTCCAATTCCAACAAGATCATAAAGCTCAAAAAGGGCTGGACTTATTGAAGAGTTTATTTAACCATAAACACAACAACATTTGACAATTAATTGATCACAAATCCAGAATTTCACGGCGTCTAGAAAAACCAAAGGTGGTAATGATGCGTTGCCATTCTGAGGCCGGAATTTTAGGCCTCGAGTCAAAGTAAGTTAGTTTTCCATATTTCACACAAAACAAACCATTTTGCCTAAATTCATGTAACTTTGACAATAACTTATACTTACGTGAATAGAAGAATAAACTATTTGTCTTAAAAAGCACTTTTTGCAAATCAGTGAAAGACGACGACTTTAAAAAAGTTCAGTTATTTAAGGTCATATTTAACCGGATCAGGTAAATAAAAGTACCTATTTTAGTGAGCAAAACGTTAGATTGTTGTTATATTTTTATTTCTAATACATCGGATTTACAATATGACAAATCAAATAATAAACGATAATAATGTAACTATTTGCATATATACTTAAACGAAAATTAATAAATTAAATAATTTAGCGCAACAGTTGTTGGCAGTTGTATGATCATTTGAATCGAATCATGTCCAACCTAACCAATTAAACATTGACCAAATATTGTCGACTAAATTAAAAACTCAATTAAATGAACCATTATTTTCTTTTATTTTACCTTTGATAAAAGATAGCGAACAAGCACATGCTCCCTGATTGTAAGAGAAAGCCGCAGCTTATAGATATTAAAAAAGTTTTAGAAAAATTGCTATTTTTGCAACTCTACCAGTTACCCCCTGGACTGAAATATGACATTGTCATAATGGCGGCAAGCCAAGGTAAGGCGATGGATCCCCACACGGACAAGCTGCTGTACAGCATTCTTCCTACTAGTGGTCGTCTTGGTAATGATTCGTATCGCTTTTTTTCGCCTCTTACGAGTTGCCTGACAGGACAGCGGACGGTATATTCTACATAGAGTGGCCGGACCCCCACGGGGAAACACCGATTGTTAACATAATGCACAAAGTGTAATAGTTTGTACGTCTTACATTCTGCTTAACAGTTTATATTTATTTCACGCTTTTATGCTCATTTTGTTTTTTTTTTATGTAAAACGTAATAAATTATATTTAATAAGAAGAACTGTTCGTTATTACCACTTGACAGAACTTTAGTGATCACATTTTCATATAACTCTGTACTGTTCCGAATCATTTTGATTTAATTATTTCTTAAAACTATAACAACATAGTTTTAGTGCCACTAGGGCTTATATTAGGTACTTTCTAAAGTTTTCTACACTTATTTAAACATATAAAGTAAGCAAAACATGTCATGTTTTGCTTAGCGTATATATTAATAATAAAAATAGCGCCCGACAGAATCTGTCCATAATGTTAACCTAATGTAACCACCTCCACGGTTGCTTTCGAACAAAAATCACATCGAAATCGGTACATTCTTTAAGAATTTACAATGTCACCGACAGACATACTCACGTTAAACTTATAAAACCAGAGGGGTTTTCCGCTGTTAAAAGAGATTGAAGCGTTAATAACTCTAGAACATAAATAAATAAATAAATATTCCAGGACAAGTTACACAAATTGAATCTAACCCCAAAGTAAGCAAATTATATGCTTGTATTATGGGTGTTAGTCAACGATACTAATTCATAGAAATACTTAAAAAGATACCAGAATAAATTTAATAAACACCCAGACTCGGAAATACAGACATGTAATGTTCATCACACAAATGCCTGCCCCGTCGGGAATCGAACCCAAGCCAAGGTTGATCGGTGTCGTTAGATACGCTAGCCACTCGACCAACGAGGCGGTCAAACACATACATAACATAATTATTAAAACTTGTATTAAGACATCAAAAAACGTATAAAATTGTAATACTAATGTTACGATATGACCATGAAAAAACCTACAAATCGGTGAAGTGCGACAACGATTCTAAAAGAGTTTAAATCTTTAATTAAGCTAGTAGGGCACATCTATTAATACTTGTATTGAGGTAATACAAAAGTGTACCAGTGTGTTTGGGCGAGGCGTGTTGACCTCAATACGGATACGGGCACGAGAGAAACTCCGAGCGGTCGGATGCTGCGCACGAGAAAGGCGCGACCAACTGGTGCGCTGGAGAAAGGATTCCATCCTTTGTGATTGCTCCCAGCATCATTACACTCGTTTTTAAATTACAACTATTTTAAATACTACTTTTATGATAGTGGAAGGCAAACAAGGAGACTGATTTCCTGATGGTCAGAAATTCACGCCGCCTAGACTTTAAAGGTGGGAATAGTGCGCTGCCAACCTGAGGCCGGGATCTAAGGCCTCAAGTAAAAGTAAGTTTACCGACTACCTTACCCTCCCAACCGGAACACGTCAACGGCAAGCATTGGACGTTATGGCGACAGGAATAGGTAAGTCGGTGGTACCAATCCGGCCGAGTCGCTGCGAAACTTGTTAGGCGTGTACGCTAGCCACTCGACCAACGAGGCGGTCAATTAAATAAAGTATAAAAAAATATATATAAAGGATATAATTAATATGGACAGAACTATATTACTAATGCAAAAGAGCGGTATGAAATCATTTAAGAGATAAGTGAAATGCAGCTGTTTATGTCGCTTAAAAACCTGTGACTAATTCAATGATTTTATTTTTAAAGAAAACATGTAATTGAGAGAAAATTCTAAAGCGACGACAGCTTTAAATCTTTTGGTGAAACAATGTTTAATGTTAATTAATGTTGTTTAGTATTAAAATAAAACTTAAGGGGAGTTCGTCGAGCCCATTAGTCTGCGACCTATTTGTCATTCAAGCAGACTGAAATAACAATTATTATAAGCCAATATGTCGTCATATTTTATAACAAATACATGATAACCATTTTTTATTTTTAGTATATGGTGTCAATAAGTAATTTTATTTGAGCCAATCTTAAAATAAGTAGGATTTTATATATTTGATTCATATATTTTTTAAAGTACCTACGAGAATGTTAATTGTTTTCTCCGTAATTTGTGAACCGATTTTAATTTTTTTTTTCGAAATATCGTTCTTTCGTGATGATTATGATGGCTACGTTTAGATCTGTAAATGATCGGGAAATCGAGAAAATAATAAATGTTTGTGTTCTTAAATGAGATAACATAGAAATAGAAGTGCTTTCTTTGCAGTTTTGCTGTGCTTAAATTGTGTTATAATGTTGTACTTATTGTAAATAAGACTGACAAATCTCGTGACGGAAAGAATAAAGTGTTCTTTAACTATGTATGTTAGATTGTAAATACTTATAACAAATCTACAGAAAAAATCTTTAAATTAAAGATATTTGAAAAAAAATGTTGAGGGCGGATAAAAATCGGCAACAGAACAAATTGTTGCATATTTTTTAGAATTTTTGTCTATCTGTATTCCGACCGCGATAGACGCCGAATCTATTTAACCGATCGTAAAAAAAATTTACGGGTTGGTACCTTTTACTACCGCTACCGAGAGGTCTCCATGGGAGAGGTGTTGCTACTAGTAGTATGAGCTTTGTTGATCTTTTTTTATTGTTTATGTATAAACATTTTGTAGTTTAGAATTTACTGACGCAACAAAACTTAGTGCAAAATAACCTAAAAACGTATAAATTAGAATGTAGAGAAGGTACAGCTCATTTTACATATACATATACATCTTCACGCCAAGTCCTCATGCAGGGTAGGCAGAGAGTACCGGCAGCAAATTGAATGAAATTCGGCGGGTAGGCTAGTATACTCTAAAGGTGATAATAGTGCTAACCTCAAGCTGTCAACGTTAAGCCTTTTCTAAGTAAATTTAGTCACCTAGTTTCCTCGTTTAAGTACGGTCCCTGAGTAGTATACGCCATCTGCCTACAGCGAGCACAGGTTCGATGGGTCTATTCAGCAACTTGCTAGGGTAGGGGATCCACAGCGTTACCTATTGCTGCCGCCATAATTGCACTGTCATGTTTTAGTCAGAAGGGTAGGGTAGCCGGAAGATACAAGGCAGATTGACTCTTACTATCAGAAGAGCCGTGTGCTTGCTTGTTAACTGCCTTCTCACAAAAATAAAGTTCCCCGAAAAACGACAATATCAAATATTTGTATTATGTTGGACAGTCTTTATTTACATAAATTGTTATTAATTTGATTTGATTGAACTAATTAGAATAAATAAATTAGTAAAATACTGATGCTCAGGAATTTTGTAATCACTTCAATGAGTTCTTTATAAATCAGACAAAAACTACTTGTAATAAAAATCGGGATATTTTTACAAATAGCATAAATTGTCATAACTTTTTGTTCAATCATAAAAAAACTATACTATAACTATACTTATATAATATATAGTTTTGCACTTTTAGCTTATCAGAACTATTTGAAATTCGAATGTTATAGATTTAAAACGTTGCATCCTTCTTAGTAGCAAAAAAAAAACAATTGGCGTAGGTAATAATTTGTCAATTGTTTTTTTTTATCACACAAACAAAGTTCTACGTACGTAACGAAAATGGAAACAAGTCGAAAACATTTTAGAGCTATGATTTTTTATCTTTTAAAAGTTCTCTTTTTCCGCAAGACTGTGCCGCTCGTCTTCAAAATGCTTTTGGGAGAGAAGCACCTCGTTTGAGCACCGTGAGGCGATGGTTAGCTGAATTTGAAGGTCGAGCTTCTTTACATGACGAACTTCGTAAAGGGTGGCCTTCAACTGCCGTCAACGAAAATATTGTGGCTACTGTCAAGCGGTTAATTGAAGAAAACCCGCGAAATTGAAAATTCGGAAAATTTGGTTGGATCCCTCATGAACTGACAGCGGAGTAGAAGCGGGCTAGAGTGGAATGGTGTTCACAGATGCTGCTGAAGTACGACCACGGACATTCTAATAGTGTAAATGACATAGGATACGAAACGTGGATTTATTGTTTTGAACCGCAATCCGAACACTATTACTTAACTTTATTTATAGAAATTTCTTAGATAACTCTTTGTAAAAAATATGCATGAGAAGCTGTACACTTACGCATTTCTTTTTATTTGTTTTTTTTAAAAATCAATGAGGATTTAGAAAAGTAAAGCAATAACATGTTTTAACTAAGTTGTTTAAAAAACTTAGTTTAAAAAGTATCCATTTGCTGTATTTTTAGATACAAATACAGCATTTCACGTTGTAACTCATATAACTTGAAAGTATGGTATGAGGAGGTAAACCATTGGAATAGTTTAAAAGCCGTCCAGAGAATAGACAAAAATTGTTGAGATATCAAAAGTGATTAAAAACCGCAAAAAAAATCTGTACTTCCAAATACCATTATAGTAGCCGCAGTGCATTTTAAAGTCATCACTTTTCTATTTAACTTAATTATTTGCCTAATGCTATCAATTATGATTCAATCTTATTAGCTGATGGTACATTCCTTCTCATCAAGTGCAGAAATAATTGAGCTGAGGAGTCAAGCAAATTTTTGACAAGTGGCAGACATTGGGAGAATGGTTATATGAGTAATCTTAAAATAAATCTTTTTTTCAAGGTTTAAATGTCAATCGCATTATGAGAGACTATAAAATCAGATATTTACAATACAATACAAATAACAATTCTAAAGATTCTAACTAAGTTAACAGAATTTTCCCCCATAGGAATACAATATTGCAAATCAGTAGAAACAAACCCATGTACAATTACCGTGCCCATGATAAGTTGAGAGAGATGCATTTATTTTATTAATGTTATTGCAATATACGACTACCAATTACATAACTTATCAATTTTTATTCCAATAAAGTTAGCAAAATCTATATCCTCAATAGTATATACCAAAATCCTATAGTGGTTTTACACTGGTGTTCGCCATCAAATGCAAGTGGCACGCAGGTAGGTAATTTTTTTTATTACTCCAAACATATTTTGAACAAAAATATATAAAATATGCACCTACTCATAAATTATAATGTAACCAAATGCACTATAACAGTAATAGTTAAATCTAATATGAATAAGTATAGAGATAAGTGAGCGCGCAACAACTTGTATTATTTTCGTTACTTTTTCATTTAATTTTTATACTTAACACAATTTCTGCATTTGGTACAAAAATCGACAATTATTATTTTTACAAAAATAGTTAATAAACAGAAAATAACCGATTTTCATTTAGTAAATCAAATCTCGGCCGAAGAAAGCCTTTTGTTCAAAAAATAAGGTGCTGTTAATACGTCAATGAGTCTTAGGTAAATTAAATGAATCTAAATGTATATTTTTATTTGGAGGTGCAAACTACATATTTGGTAGATACTTAATTTGTCAGAAACAAAACTTTGCTGTGACATCGCAATTTGTAGAATATCCCTGAAATACAGCGATAGCATTTTCACTTTTTCTCGCCTCTGTTAGCGGTTCAGGTGTTAGGCTTGACTGCATGAGCTCCCGGGTTCGAATCCCCGGTCGAGCAACAAAAGAAAATTGGGTTTTTCTGATTTTGTAATAAAAAAGACGTTGCTCGGGATTGGATATGTGCCCGATTGGCGATAGGCTGGCCACCTATCTCATTGTGGGACTTAATATCTTCGGCTAGTCGTGGGTGCCCTGGTTGTGCCTCTGCTTAACTCTTCGGGGATATGGGCGTGAAGATACTTTAATTAAAAAGGTGAGAAAATAGGCAGCCATGTGGCTCCCAACAGTAATGACGAGTATCACTAAAAAGTGCAAGCAGTAAAATATTTCAACGTAGTAACGGATGGAGCATCTAATTTCTTGTAATTAATTCTTTTGAACTACGTCATAACCTTGTACCGGCCGTACCTACCGTACTCGCGCATGTTTAATGTAGTAAATCACATGGATCACGGCCATAAACAAACTTCCCACTCTTGTAAAAAAGTGAGGCATTAAAATTCGCACTTGAAAATATTCTTCGTCGACCTTGGCGAATTACATTACATATTATATGTGCGATGTTCGTGAACGCTTACAATAACATGAGACTAGCGAACATAAATTCAAATTCTAATTACATAAAATCAAAATTTAATTTATCACCTCTGTGGTCTAGCGGCTCAAATGTTGGACTTGACTGCATGAGGCCCGGGGTTCGAATCCCGGGTCGGGCAAGAAAAAGAAAATTTGGATTTTTCAATTTTCTAATAAAATAGTTGTTGCTCGGGATTGGATAAGTGCCCGGTTGGCGATAGGCTTACCACATTATGGAACTTAGTGTCTTCGGCTAGTCGTGGGTGCCCTGGTTGTGCCCTGTGCCTACCTCTTCGGGGATATGGGCGTGAAGATACGAAATTTAAAATTGAGATGGTTATGTCATTCCGATGAGCCTGTTCCTCTCTTTTTTTAAGGCCCGATTTCGTGTTAACAGTTATTTTAAATTATACCAATAACCTACGAGTATTATATCACATAACAAATAATTTCAGAAAGAAATGTTTTAAAGTGACTGACACATTTATAAAAATCAAGGAATTCAGATAGAGGTAGAGATTGAGATGGAGCTACACGTTAAAATATTTCTTTGAAACAGAAATAATACATTTATTGTTATTTATTTGCACTGGCGATACAAAGTGGTTTTTGTAAGTCAGTGTATAAAGTTGTGATTGTATCACCTGATCGGAATCCGGTTTAGATCGCATAAAAAATTCAAATTAAAAAAAATAAGGGGTCGAATTGATTACCTTTTTTAGACTCGGTTAAAAAAGAAAAATTCTGGTAACTTAAGATAAAGTTGTAAAGTCCTGCAATTTTTCATACAGGTTGGAAACCAATACTTTACCATTTTGGCAACCTAAAGGGCCCTTAATTGTCTTTTTCGATTTGAAGAGGAACTTTTCTAAAGAACCTACTTGCGAAAGAACCTTAAGGTCCCAGCCACCGTCTATAAAGTATGTATTACCATCAACAACTATTGATTATTTGCCTTCCTTTGCAGGTCAGAAAAAGATGGAATTACATTCATTTTCATTTATGAACGGCTCTGATTTGCTTGAAGTTGTCTATCCACCTCGTAGCCAGTCCACATTGTTTTATCCAGTTGATTGTTGCTCATAAACTACCCTTGGAACTTCCAGCAATTATTCTTCGAGTTCTTCTTTCTTTAAGTTTTGGCCTTCACTTTAGTATTTTGCCATTCGTCAAGTAGAAATTTGCATCAAATTTTATATCAATTTTGATCAATTATAATTAGTCATCAGTTATATTAAGTCGTCAGTAAGTCATGTCAGGTCAGGCTCTTGGGTAAAGCGGTGCCCTCATTACACAAGCTCTTGTAATGAGATTTGGCGGCAACGAGAAAATACACGATACGCTAATTTCTTCATGATTATTTAATTTGTGCACTTTCACTGAACAAAATTGTACAAAATGCCACCAAAATTGACTAATTTCACTTAATATCAACACGAAATTTAGTAATTATGAAAAAACTTCGACCATCTTTTCTCTCGATGGCGCCAAAACTCCATTCTTTGAGTTGTATGTCACTTAGTTGGCTTACAGAAAATAGAACATAAAAATGAAAATTTTCGGTACTTATATTATGGCATTCGCAAACGTATTATTTCATTACTTTGGGATTAGACCCAATTGTGTAATATGTCTAAGAGAGCTTTAGTTAGTTACTTTTGCATTGTCTGTAGTATCATTTATTTATTAAAGTTTTTTGGCGTTTTTCTGCACACAGCTAACATACTTCCAGTCGTAACTCATCAAAAGACACTGGAAGAATGGCAGCCTAGCAGTAACAGACGTTTAATTAAAATTATGCTAATACGGTATGGTAATGACATCCCTTCGTCTTAAGGCATCGTTAGTTACCGAGTACTATTGTCGCTTTATGTATTATTTGGACGTATTATCCTTGAATTTAAATAAGACTTCTTAATTACCATGTTGCTCAGGGTTACCAAATCTCATGTTTAGGTCAAGAATTTAAGATTTTTAAGTTTTACTGCAATGGCGACCAGGATTTCTACGTTTAGGATTTAGACGTTTTACTGACATATTATTTAATATGTATAATACACGGCAATAGGAAGCGTATAGGCACACCATCTTAATATACATATATAAATCTCCTGTCACGATGTTTGTCCGCGATGGACTCTTAAACTACTTAACCGATTTCAATGAAATTTGCACACCGTGTGCATTTTGATCCAACTTGAGATATAGGATAGATTACATCTCAATTTTATGATAAAAAAAATTACCGTCCGAGCGAAGCCGGAACTGGCAGCTAGTAATATTATATATGTTTGTAAGAGACAACCGTGGTCTACAGCAGATGTTACAGGTAGCTGTCCTGTGGCCAGGCAATTAAGCATTAGGTGCAAGTCTACTAGTTACCCTATCCCCCAAACCGGAACATGACACTGACAAATTTTAACCCCTTTTTTACGCGCTAGTGGAATGGATTTTTTGACTAGTATCAGGTTCTTAACTAGGTGATAGAGGCTAATAATACAATTGATGCTACAGCTTTCCATATTCTTCCCTTAATCATATTAATGTTCCCTGTAGTCGTGTTCGGAATCGCATGGGCGTGATCTTATAGCATCATATATTTTAAAGCATTATCTCTGACGCGATGCATGTATGAAGACGAATTTAAGGTGTGAACTAAACAACTCTTAGGAGCGTTCTCCATTATACACGCGGCTGAAAGCACAGAGAAACCCAACATCTCCTGGCGACGCCAAAAAACACAACGATTGGTAGTTTTCCGGTCATGGATAATTCAAGAAGCTCTGCTTTGGATGCAGTCAAAAGAAAGAAGCTGGCACTGGCCCTGAGGAGTCCTTGACTAAACTTGAATAGAGTACTCACATAGTGAAACCAAATTTGCGGCTTTGCTACGTTGCAAGCGATGGGTTGGCTGAAAGTACTGTCTTGCCTTATTGAACACTTCTAGTTTTTTAAAGGTTTTTTTAGTCATTCTCCTCCAAATGATCAAATACTGGACATCAGCAAACTTTTAAGCGGAGTACACGCACACTTGTGTCTTTTAAGGGGTTAAAAAACACAAGTTTCTGTTAGCCCTTAAATAATAAAATAAACAAAAGATTCTCAACTTCAAACATTAATTGGTTTCGACTCTCAGTGACGCGTTTCCGAGAAATATTAGGCCGGCTGAAGTATAAGGCTTGCCCAGGGTTGTCGTCTGCATACCAGTGAGTGTTACTAATTTGCAACAATTAATAACCTGCAAAGTAAACAGTGGTGGAAAATGCACACAGCCTTAGAAAACACCAGCATTGACAGGATGGGACTTCGAGCAAGCACTCGTCAACGACTTCAATGCACTGTCAAGAAACTAGTGATCCAGTTTCAATTTATTCCAGGAAGAGGAAAGCTTCGATAAATTATACTTAACACAAAAAGCTCCACCTGGTAACCCTGAGCACGTGTCCGAGACACAGTTGACACATTATTTGCTACTTAAACGTGTTTCGCAGATTTAAGTCCATATAGAGCGCGGGGTGGGAGTCGGTCAGGTGGCCTTGTGGCATCATGCGATATTTTTGCGCTCCGCGGTAATGCGGAAGACTATTTCAAGAGTCAGGGTCGGCGGCGCCCGTCACTGCCACACCACGATCTCGTAGAACTGACGCACTCGTCTCAACTTACAGACTGATAGAGAACTTCGACGTTTTTTTTTGTGTTATAAGAATCAGAATAATCTTTATTCCCATGAACCATACCAGTGGTATGTGTGCGCGTCGACATTTTTTTAAACTACCACCGGATCGGAATCGCGGCCTCACACTGAGAAGATCCGGCGGAAGAAACTCAGCGGGGTTGTCTTTTTTCAATAATAATATTTACAATGTAATACAAATTACAATCCGATTTTAACTTAAATAAAAAGTACAATAAATTACATTACAAATTGCAGTTGGAGATTGAAACCTCTATTCCCAAGCATGTTCATCTTCCAAATACTCGGAGACCGTATAATAGCCTTTTTTACATAATTTTGCTTTGATACATTTTTCAAACTTATTTATAGGTAGATCTCTAATACCAACGGGCAGCTTATTGTAAAAACGTATACATTGATCGAAAAAGGATTTACTAATTTTATGAAGACGAGTTTTGAATAACATTGTGAACCAACACAACCGACGTCCATAGATATCATAGATATGTTACTGGTGTATCACTATCTATTGGCCTGAATCCTAGAGTTTGCCAGCCTCCCAGCTACCATAACCTTTTGCATTAAACGCGATATTGTCGAGCGTTGACGACATGGCAGCAGTAATAGGTGAGGTGGTGATACCCCTCTAAAAGGCTAAGAAACAAAAGAAGGCAATGAAAAAATATAATAAAAAATTTACGTAACTATAAATTCTAGATGTTAACAGAGCGTTACCAACCTGGCACTGAGATACGAAAGTCTAAATGCGTATGTTCTTAGGGTCTTTTCTAGTAGGCATAGTTGACTAAAACCCATAACACGAGTACATAATTTCCTTCTTTCTTAAAGGGGATACGATCAATTTTGTTTTATTTGTTTTTTTTTTTATGACATTGGAAGGCAAAGAAGCAGACGGATTTCCTGATGGTAAGAAATTCCCGCCGCCTAGAGACACCAAAGGTGGTAATGGTGCGTTGCCAACCAGAGGCCGGGATGTTAGGCCTCGAGCAAAAGTAAGTTTACCGGCTACCTTACCCTCCGAACCGGAACACGTCATGACGTTATGGCGGCAGGAATAGGTAAGGCGGTGGTACCAATCCGGTTGAGTCGCTGCGAAAATCTACCACCTAGTCAGATGTCACGGTGTTAGTGACGGCAAGCCTATCGTCGCCTTTTACGAGCTGTCTGGCACAGAAAGGCAGATGGTCTATTCTACAAAGGAGCCCGGACCAACACGGGGGAATAATTTGGTGCCAAATATTTGGTGAACAGATACAACATGAAAGTTTTATATCTCATCAACGTTAGCGGTACGTGCTGTTTATACAAAGCTCGAATTAAGGTAGGCCTGGGATGAGCTCTCAGATAAAGAAGTGATCTTTCCAAATATCAAGATAACATTTATTCACTGCAAAAGTTGATATGGATTTGCTTTCTTCTAATAGTGACAAAAGTCTTGTTCACTAATATTTCCTGCGAGGGTTGGGGGCTTGCAAGACTTTAAAACCGTATTTAAAGTTGAATATTCTCTTCACAGAGGATTTATATTCTAGTGATCTGCTCCAAGGGTTAAATATCTGCGAGCAAGATATATGAAAGTTGGTAAAATTGTAGGTTCTATCGGTAACGGTGTTTGGTCGTTGGTCGGTTAGCCAGCAACAAGTGTTTTTTTCTTGGTTGGACGATTTGACAGTCAATGAACATAAGGTCCGTTGCAGATATGGATCGAAATGATTTAGATACGTTTTCAGCTCTAATAATGGAAATGATCACAAAATTTGTTTTATCCGGTGTTGCATCAATTCATGTAAATTATCCACTAGTGTACTTTCCTAAATGCTGGTCGCAAAACTCCACGGTTCTTTTCCCAAGAGTTGCACACCGATCACATAGACACGTAGTGCAAAAAGATTTCCTAATTAGGATAAAAATACTTTTTTCCCAGAAGAAATAGTCAGAAGTACAACAACCAGATGTCCCACGATTAGCCGAAGGTACTTACTCCCACAATATAATAGGTGGCTAAAGTCTAAGCCAACCGGGCCAACTTAGCTTTTAATTAAATTCCAACTCCTCAAATAATATTTAATACAAAATTAGTAATTACTAAGTTATATAGGCCGATTCAATAAATATAGGATGTTTAGCAAATCCACTTTATTATCAATTTTCCTCATGTTGACTCAGACCATTGCCTCTTTACCTGACCGCTTGGAATAGGGCATACACATGTTGAATGGTTCATTATCAACGACACTACTGACACTATTAGAGGTAGAGCGATGTGCAGCAGCTTGCTAGCGCGCAAACTTAGCGAGTAACAATTAGTGTGGAATAATTGTTTGACCTTTGCTATTTGTACATGTAGCCCTCGACTGTTCTGTTCTCATACAAAGTGGACCTTGAACTTGGTGGCCAAGGTTACTGGCCTGTGTACTGGCGCTTATAAAAACTGGAGCTCTTTCACAAATATAAAATTTCGCTTTGCAGAAAGTAATTATATTTTCCAAAGTAATCTGTATTAAATGTAAACTTAGTAAAATTATCGCCTCTTGGATCTAGCGGTCCGGCGGACTTGGCTTCTTGAGGTCCCCGGTACGATACCCGAGCAACAAAAAACATAGAAATTGTATATTTTTCAATGTTCATATAAAAATTATATTGCTCGGGATATTTCTTATAAAAATAAAATGAAATCTCATCGCAATGTGGGAATAAGTGTCTTCGGCTAGTCGTGGGTGCTTTGGTTGGTCTCCATCTCTTCGGGGATATGGGCGTGAATTGATTTTCTTTTTTTTTGGTCAAAAATGTTTAATTTCAAAAAACTCTTATGTGAAACTTTGATAATATTGTCAATTTGGTCATATTGCTCTAAACAACTTGAGCATTTTTTTTGCATATTAAGTAAGTATGACACGTATATTTATTTTTTAAATACCGTTAAGTAATATACATTCAAATACATATTGGAGAAAAACGTTAGGCATTTCATAAATTAAGATATTTTGCGGAGTCCCCACTGTTGTAAATTAGAAAATGTATTAGTTCGTCCGGAATTCATGCTTCAACCTAGATTTGATTGTAACCTAGAGTACCCGCCGGACAAATTTCGTTACCCCTGGTTCAGTAGATTAAACGTGAGTCGCGGCCGGGAAACAGAAAGATAGCCGAATAAAACCTGAGAAACCGATGAAACATCGTGGCGTGCCACCCTAGATCTCCCGGAGTTCCTACACCGATCATTTACAGTGTATATCAGTTCAGCTTAACATTTTAAAAATTAAGGAAGATTAAATATATTATTGAACTAACTTTCGCCCGCGACTCCGTCCGCGCGGATGTCGGACTAAAACTTAAAAATGAAGATTTTTTTCTACGTATTTTTTCCAGGATAAAAAGTATCCTATTTTATGCCTAGGATAATAAGGTATAATTATACCAAGTTTCATCGAAATCGAACCGTTAGTTTCCACGTGATGCCTGAACATACAGACAGACAGACAAAATTTGCTATTTATTTTTTCAATATTTTCAATGTACAGGATTGATCCTTCTACAGATTTATTATATGTTTAGATAACGGAAATAATGAAAAAAATCTTCAATGTCGACACATTCATATTTCGATATTCCCTCGACGTAACAAACAATACACAATTGTAACATGTACGCACTCGCCGGCGTCGGGTAACCTTAGCCCGATTGCGTGAAGGTAACCCATAGTAATGTAAATAGACAGGAAACCCCTTCAATGTCAGGAATAAGTCGAATGTATTATCCTAAATTTATTTTAAATGTGACATTGTCTCGGATTTCACAACCATTTGTATTCAGTTTTGGACTATTTCCATCCAGAAGCGCTATTTTTTTTTAACAAAAAATTTAATTATTAATCGCCTCTGTGGTCTAGTGGTCCAGGTGTCGGACTTGACTTCATGAGGTCCTGTTTCGAATCTTGGGTCGGGCAACAAAAAGAAAATAGGCTTTTTTTCCAATTTTCTATTTAAAAAAATGTTGCTTTTTTATTAATTTTTGTTAATTGGATACGTGCCCGGTTGGCGATAGGCTTGCCACCTATCACATTGTGGAACTTAGTGTCTTCGGCTAGTCGTGGGTGCCCTGGTTGTGCCTCTGCCTACCGTTTCGGGGATATGGTCGTGAAGATACTTTTACTTTTAACAAAAAAATATTAGTGGTGCTTCTTTTTCGTGTTGGTTCCCTTGGTGAAAGGACCACCGACTGCCTTCCTGCCTATCAATTCGTCGTAGTCGAGGGTAGGTTAAATTAGTTGGCTGCCAACCGCCCAGCCTATTGTTGCAGTCGTACCTACCAAGAGTGTTAAGCACTATCATGTTCTGGTACGATTGGTGGTAGGCTTATACATTAGGTCAAAAAGCTAGACTCGCTTTGCATAATTCTGCGCTTATCCCAACATTATTGTACGGAAGCGAGAGTTGGGTATGTCAGAAAGAGCACGAGAGTAGGATAAATGCAATCGATATGAGAGCACTACGGAAAATCTGTGGTGTAACGCTCGCTAACCACATTCGTAACAGTGAGATCCAAGAAAGAGTATGATTGAAATAAAGTGTTGGTGTTAAAATGCGAAAGGGCGTGCTCTGCTGGTTCGGTCGTGTGGAAAGAATGACAGATGAAAGATTGACAAAGTAGATATACAATGCGAATGTGAATGGATGTAGGTACCCGGGGAGACCAAGGCTGACATTTCATGATCAGATCAATCGGATATTATCCGAGGGTGGTGTCAAGAGTCTCCGAAACCGGCGTGTTTGTATGAAAAGGCTAATGAATGTGAAGGAAACAAGACAGGTTTGTCAGGATCGTGAGGTCTGGCACTCGATACTCTCTGCCCATCCCGTAAGGGGCTTGGCGTGAAGATATGTATGTATGTACGTGTGTGACTGCACGAAGGTAAGGTACCTACCAATAATAGTAGTAATGTACCAACGTACATTAGAAAAGTCGTCGCAATAGGATCACTTATTAGTAGTAACGTTTAAATGAGCCGATAATATCATAAAGCGTGTGTAGCCACGGGAATATATTATTTTAACGTGGAACAATGGTATCTTGAAAAAAAAAATACCGACCTAATAATCGCTTTAGCGACATAAGTCTCCCAAAAAAAGATTGAAAAAAATAATTTTAAAAGATCTTTCAGTCCACCATTTCATGTTATCGCTGTTAAAAAACCAGTTTAGAAAAAAAAGGTTAATATCGTTTTGGAATACCTATCCATAGATAACACTTATTGATTTGATGAAAAAAAAGTATGAGGAATTTTTAAAAATGTTTTAATGTTTTGTTTGAAAATCTTAATGTGGTTGACAGAAAACATCTACTCTACTTACCAAGTTTTAACAGCATAGCTCTTAGAGCTTTTAGGCTTTTAGAAAGGGCTTTGACACGACTTTTTTTGCTTTGGGTACGCAATAAAACCTTTATTTTACAAAGAAATTTTCATTTTTGATTATGACGCCCCTTACATAAAACTACCAATTTAAAACACGGTGATGTATCGAACAACTAGGTATATACCTGTAATGATCATCTCCAAATCTTTGACTTTTGGATATTATTGTTCATGGGCGCTATACAAAAAGCTCGTTTTCGATGTATATAATTAGCTATAAACAAGTTAACCACCCAACGTGTCCTCGACGCAACCTCTGCGTAAAAAGTATATCGTTCCACAATTGTCGTTAGCCGGGGCCTTGAACTTTGAGTGCGAGCCGTAAACATGTTTGCGCAGTAAGTTAGCAATGCGCAGTCCACACTCCACGTCGTGGTGACGTCGCCAGCCCTGCAGGCTACTTGGCAATACTTCGCAATACTCGGGGCACGTGGCTGCAATTAATATTATTATAACATGATTAACATCTCATCTTCAACTTAACATTTACGGTTGAATAAAATTTCCACTTATTTTGTACGTGGAACGGACTACAAGTTGCTGGAACTGGCCACATACAATAACTAAAATAGAAAAACAATAACAAATTTAAAAATGGACCTCTTTAGAAATATATTATCTTTTACGAGACTGTAATTGAGAGTTTTGGCGCCATCGAGAGAAAAGATGGTTGAAGTTTTATCGTAATTATTGAATTTCATGTTGATATTGAGTGAAATTAGTCAACTTTGGTGGCATTTTGTACAATTTTGTTCAGTGAAAGTGCACAAATTAAATAATCATGAAGAAATAAGCGTATTGTATATTTCCTCATTGTCGCCAAATCTCACTATATTATGAGCTTGAGTAATGAGGCCACCGCTTTACCCAAAAGCCTGACCTGACATGACTCACTGATGGCTTATGACTGATGACTAATTCTATTTGATGAAAACTGATGTAAAATTTGATGCGAATTTCTACTTGACTAATGGCAAAATACTAACGTGAAGGCCAAAACCTAAAGAAATAAAAAAGAGACTGTAATTGAGAGTTTTGGCGCCATCGAGAGAAAAGATGGTCGAAGTTTTTACATAATTATTGAATTTCGTGTTGATATTTAGTGAAATTAGTCAATTTTGGTGGCATTTTGTACAATTTTGTTCAGTGAAACTGCACAAATGAAATAATCACGAAGAAATTAGCGTATCGTGTATTTCCTCGTTGCCGCCAAATCTCATTAAATGAGCTTGAGTAATGAAGCCACCGCTTTACCCAAGAGCCTGACATGACTTACTGACGACTTTGACTGATGACTAATTAAAATTGATATAAAATTTGATGCAAATTTCTACTTGACTAATGGCAAAATACTAATGTGGAGGTAGGCCAAAACCTAAAGAAAGAAAGAAAGAGACTGTAATTTTTTTGCAATTTAGCGGGGTTCAGGTAATTATGTCAATGAAATTAAATCGTGAAACTTTTTGCTTGGTGAATTTCACCAATTTACCTGCGCCTTAAATCCCCAAGACAGTTGCCAGAGACTTCAAATGGCATTTAGTTATGAAGCACCATCTCGTAGCTCTGTGTATTCGTGGTTTGGACAATTAAAACTTGGACTACAACTGACTAGATCATCTTCATGACGATAAACGCAGAGGTCGGCCGGCGACTGTGGTTACTGTCTAATAATCTGTATCAATACCGTGCCTACGACAACTTTTCATTTTTTTATAATGGAAGGCAAACACGCAGACGGATTTCCTGATGGTAGAAATTCACGCCGCCTAGAGACACCAAAGATAGTAATGGTGCGTTGCCAACCTGAGGCCAAGATGTTAGGCCTCGAGCAAAAATAAGTAATTTTACCGATTACATTATCCTCCGAACCGGAACACGTTAACAGCAAGCACTGACATTATGGCGGCAGGAATAGGTAAGGCGTTGGTACCAATCCGGCCAAGCCGTTACCTGAAATTCTACTACCAAGTTACATGTCACGGTGTTGGTGGCGGTAAGCCTATTCTCGCCTTTTACGAGCTGCCTAGCAGGAAGGCAGACGATCTGTTCTGCAAAGGAGCCCGGACCAACACGGGGAAAACTAATTATGAGTGACAAATAAATTACCCTTCAGCAAATTCGTACTGAATTAGGCATTGGGTCAAACACAAAATATTTTGCATGAGCAACTGAAGGCTCGGAAGCTTTGCACTCAATGGATAGCATCTGATTTAATAGAAGACCAAAAATAGAGTATAGAGAGAAGAGAGGTGACGAAAAATTATTGAAAATGTTAATAGAGGAGAACCATTGGCTGTAAACGAAAACTAGGTGTATTGTTTATTTTACTATTAACCACGCGAGCGGGCGTAAACGGCGAGCATAGGTTCACCGTCACTAAAACCCTGACGTCTGACTAGGTGGTAGAGTTTAGCAGCGACTCGCCCGGATTGGTACCACAGCCTTACTTATTTCTGGCGCCATAACGTCATGACGTGTTCCTGTTCGGAGGGTAAGGTAACTTACTTTTGCTCGAGGCCCATAACATCCGGGCCTCAAATTGGCAACGCACCATTACTACCTTTGGTGTCTCTAGGCGGCGTGAATTTCTTACCGCCAGGAAATCCGTCTGCTCGTATGCCTTCCAGAAAAACAAAACTACAGATAAAGTCGACAGAACCTTAAGATGACTGATGCATTAACTTTTATGTGTGTATTTTCGAGTATTACGTATTTCATGATAAATGTTATTTAAAACACTGACGCAATACACCCATGTATGTGTGGATGGTTAGTGGACTATTATGAAAAACATGTTGAATAACATTTAAAATGTAACTTTAACAGAATGGAGTTATATCTGAGCGTGCTCGCCAATGTCGTGTTTCGGTTTTAGAGGGTTGGGCAAGCGGTAAGTACGGAAGAGTCTCAATTTAGAGGCTAATAGTGAATACAACTAACACTATTTAAAAGACGCCTAAATGCTCGAGTAGTGGATGTTTGTTTTTCAATTGCACGTTATCGTCTCTGTGGTCTAGCGGTTCAGGTGTAGGACTTGACTGCATGAGGTCCCGGGCTCGAATCCCGGGTCGGGCAACAAGAAGAAAATTTCGGTTTTCCAATTTCCAAAAAGTTGCTCGGGATTGGATATGTGCCCGGTTGACGATAGGCTTGCCACCTATCACATTGTGGGACTTAGTGTCTTCGGCTAGTCGTGGGTGCCCTGGTTGTGCCTCTGCCTTCGGGGATATGGGCGTGAAGACAGTTACTTACTCACTTACTTACTTACTTACGTTATCGTAAGCTTATGGATATGTTTATAGGCTACGAGTATTTCTTATCATCATCAAACTATCTTACTTGTCTGCCTTCCCGGGGTTGCAAAACAAATAATATAACAATAGAGAAGGAAACATTTGCATCTGCGTTGTCGATGACGCGATCAGCCATGGTGGCCGAGATAATGAGAGGACCAAGGGCGACGCGTGCTAATTACCGTGAGTGGACACTCTTTGTTCCAATAGTGATTAATGCCGGTCGCGAGTGTCGAGGAATATCGCAGTGAGATAACAGGAAGCGTCCATGTTCGCCAATGTCACCCGACAAGGTCACCGCGACCTAGGGCTGCCACCTGCGACCTATAAAAATGCTACCTAATAACAACCCCGTATCGATTAGAATCGTATTTGAGACGATTCAGCACTAAACCACCAGTATTCTTGGTCGAGTGGCAGTGTACACGCCTAACTACATCGACCAACCGCGAGGCACAGGTTCGATTCCCGACGGAGGCTGGCATTTCTGTGATTAACATTTAGATGTCTGCTTTTCCGGGCCTGGGTGTTTATTAAATTTATTCTGGTATCTATTTAAGTACTGCTATTTATTATAATCGTTGACTAACACCCATAACACAAGCATATAATTTGCTTACTTTGATTCAATTTGTGTACAGGGATATTTATTTATTTATTTAGTAATTATTAATTTAGCTTTTTCTCACTTACTCTTACAAGGTACCAGGCAGGTTGGCACGTGGTTTATTCTAAGTGTGAGGATATTTATAACAAACGTCTTTCATTACTGTGACCAGTGTTTGCTGCTCGGTTGTAGTAGAATCAAAAAGTACAGCATCATCTGCATTAAGCAGGTAGTTCGCCACTTGTAGCAATGGAGTTAGATACTTTGATAAATAATGCATATTTCTTTGTGTACTTAGACGATGTGGTAAAGAAACCGGAGTCTATATATCTAAATAACAACTGTCAGAACACATTTTTTCTTTATTCACCAAATACCTACATGTCATAAATATTTTTCCACAGCGGTAGCAATAATTTTCAAGAAGTGGCAACCCCACCTTGTTCGTACACGACAATATAACAACTTCTGTTATAATTTATTATTACAAATAAGAAAATTATAAACTGCTACGTAGATGGAGAAACAACAATGTAGAGTCACGTGTAAATGTTACCTGTTACGTGGAAAATTTTATTAATAGTTTTCTAAACATTAATAAAATTGATAAAAATGAAAAAAAAACATTAACTTGATCGAAATACCTCGCGTAATTTTGATAAATATAAGTAAAGTTACTTTCTCTGTTGATATTCTATAAACTTAACTACACTAATCGTTGTACCCGGTTTCGCTCGCGTACTTTTTAAAATGGGAAAACAGAACACAAACACACTTTTACATTTATTGTATTAGTAGAAGGGATAAATAAAAAAAATCATACTATATTGTGTGGGTTTCCAAAACAAAAGCAATGCAGTCGTTGATTAAACTGTTGATCCTACGGCTACAAAACTTCACAAAATATCTCGTTAGGCCAAACTAAACATTTGTTAAAAAAAATTGACGCAATTAGCTGAGCCATTTCAGACGATAAATAAAACAAGTAATTAATTTATTAAAGTCAGCACGTTTCCCCCACTTAAATTTTAATGTCTTTTGTCAAGAGTTTCCGAAACCGGCGAGTTTTATATGGAAAGAGTAGAGTATGAATGTTGAGGAATCTGGAGTAGTCTACAGGAACTAGGTTGCTATAGCTTATTTCAAATCATAATTTCCTTGATAAGACAATCTGCGACGCCTCTACCAGTTGGTGCCATCTCCACCTTGCTTGCTTTTGCAGTCATGAAGTCAGTGTTAAAGTGCTGAAGCTGAATCCAACACTCATATCACAAGTAAATTAATTACTAACGTCGAGGTTTGACATAATTTGTCCGAAGACATTTTTTTCTCTAACTACCCCAACGTACATGATACCGTGACGGTAATACAGAAACGCACATTACATAAGCTCTAAAACCTTGCAAATACAAGAGAATCACTCTAGACGCACAGTTATTGTTTTATTATCGTGTAAACAATTGGCGACTGCGAAAATTGTGTTCTAATGCGTAAATAAAAGATTTGAATATGTATTGTACGTTTGTTATCGGGCCGTAGTTCTAATCAGAAAAGCGGCGAGACCTTGGGCCTGACCCTGAATATTTTTATCCGGATATTTCGCAAATAAGCCATACCTACTCGTGCCGTTCGTCAAACGTAACATGATACGTTAAAAATAATCATTTCGAAAGGTTATTTACCATTTGTTGTTCCCGTGATATTGGTATTTTGTGAGAAATATTAAGTAGGTATGTCGAACAACAAAACCGTTACACACAAGTCCACGCACATGGGACACATGGTCACATGTCAAGAAATCGTTTTGGAGCTTTTTTTATGATACTGGAAGGCAAACAAGCAGACGGATTTCCCGATGGTAAGAAATTCATGTCGCCTAAAGACTCCAAAGGGGGTAATGGTGCGTTGCCAACCTGAGGCCGGGATGTTAGGCCTCGAGCAAAAGTAGCTATACCGGCTATCTTACCCTCCAAACCGGAACACGTCATGACGTTATGGCGGCAGGAATAGGTAAGGCGGTGGTACCAATCCGAGTGTGAAACTCTACCACCTAGCTGTTTCAATATGTGTAATGATATGGATATGAAATACTAGCTGGTAGCTTTGGCTTTGCACGCGTTTTAATTTTTTTTATAACTCCGATAAAAATTTGTTTTGTAATGCCGATGGAATATCGGAATAAAAAGTGTATTATATTCTTCTACAAAATCTAGTTCCTTTGCTAAAGTTCATTAAAATCAATTCAAACTCTTAAAACTGAAGCTTAAATACTCACTTTCTCATTTATTTATTTTAATCGTAGTACATATTACCTAATACTTAATACCATTACTTAGTACATACATTACTTAGTACTCGTAATACCATTTATTTTAATTGTAGTACCTTGATCGATCACATTAGTAAATTCTTTTCATTTACAAAGTGTGGACGTGAGGAGCGGCCACGTGGTCCGCACGCTGCTACCTTTTCACTATATTTATCACTGCAACTTTGACTGATTAGTTTAAACTTTATATTACGCATATAATAAAACTTTAGGTTAATAAATTATGTATGTTACAGACGATTGAAATCGAACTGTAGACAATAGATGCAGAATTTACTGAACCAAATTTAACTAGGTATGAAAACAGTTTTAAAAAATTTACACATTTCATTCCAAGTAAGAATATAGGCTACCTTTATCCCGGTTATGTAAGAGAAGAATAGAGAAAGAGATTCATTTATTACTTTCCTTTTACGGGTTGGCTGGAAGAAATTTCTTTTGTTAGAGATAAGCTCGCCTTTTGTACTTTTTTTTACTTTTAAGTATTTTGTTTGTAATATCAGTTGTGTACAATAAAGAGTTAATAAAATAAAATAAAGAGATAGTCAACTCAACTTAATTGGAAAGTACCTAACAACGCGTAATTTGATATTGTTATATATGTATAAGGTGAGATTTTAAGTAAATCGAGTCTACTCGCTGGGTGTGATATGGCCGCTTGCAAATTCATGTTAATTGCGTTATATTATAGTGATGTACACTAAGTATTCAGTCCCTTAGTACTTACTTATTCTGTGGTATAGCTCCATAATAACTAGTCGGATCTTCATCAAACTAATATGGGACCACCTCGGAATCATGTCGTTACTTTCAAAAAAATAATTATCAAAATCGGTTTGTTGTCAGCTGAGTAACATGCATAAAGAAACATACAGTCGAATTAGCAACTTCCTCCTTTTTTATTGAGATGGTTAAAAATTTTTCAATACGACTAAAGTATTTTTAAAATGATTGGCCGCTTTTCCTGTTGTAAATTTGTTGTTAGGTCACGTAAAATTTACTAAATGGTTTTAAATTTTATTATGGTTATAGTTAGCTCTATATGTTCTGTTGTGATAATTAATAAATTATTATTTTTTCATACTAGTATATTTTGTTGCCTCTATCGAACTTTAAAATGTTGTAAAATGCCTATAGAAGTTTGTGTAACAAAATATGAATCTAAAGCTATATCTCTAATTCTGAGTCCGGCAAGCGGCGAGGTCGAGATGTGCTAGGAAGTCAAGCGCTGTGACCTCGACCTTGCTAAGCGAAAAACTTCGCTAATTTAGTCCCTCCTCGCCACCCACACTCCGTCTGTTTCTACGTATAGCTTGCTCTTGTTTCCAGTCCACAAACATAGTTCTTAAATAGCCCAACTGCTGATAAGTCAGCAGCTTATTTAATATTTCCGGGCTCAAACATGAACTGTGTTCAAAAAACACGAAGCCGTAGCTTCGCTTGCGCGACGTTGTGAAACGTAACGTCTCTCCTTTAATAAAAGATAAAATATATTTGTCCCCACTTGAACAATTTTAATCAAACCTATATTATATTTTAAGTTCCATCATCTTCTTCAATTTGTCGAAAATTCAATCAAAATTAAGACATCAGTTTTGCGAGTGGTTAAAAGAAAAACTCAAATACAACAGAATACCAAGACAAAAGTTTCAGGTTGAGTATAGGTCCGCTAAGGTAATCCAATTGTTTTCCTGGACGTTCCTAATATAAGAAACAATTTACATTGTTCACAAACTAAAATTATTTTAGATGCATTCTATCTTTCTCAAATGAAACAAAAACGAAAGAGATGGAACGTTTTAGAAATGTCAGATTAGTCCGAATATGTCAAATTGCGATGTTTTAATCAACGTTTTACGAGTGATAGATTAAACGTCTGTAGAAATGTCGTGTATAGTCTAATTTCACAGCGCTAAAAGTGTTTTGTCTCTTTCTGTTACTTTCGTTGAAAGAAGACAGCGATAACTTAATATCAGTTTAGTGAGTGCGCAACAAAATTGCCACCATTGTGTAACGTCCATGGATCAATTACCCATAAAACATGCATTTCCTTGTATAAAACCGGTTTTTCAAAGGACACGAATTACGATAACATACAATCAAATCATAAGACTTGACCGTGAAAATATGTCTAATGTTTCTCTGTAACGAGCGTAATAAATAAAACTCCTTTTTTAAAAACGGTAGCTATGCACGGAAAAGAATGAAGGTCGTTTAATATTTGCGGAAATAATAAGGAATTGTAACATTTACGTAGCTACAATGAATAGGTTTGTTTTACTTATGTACTATAATAAAAAGACAGATTTCCTGATGGTTTGAAATGACGGTGTTTGAATTACAAGAGAGACTCATCCCAGCCTCTGTTCTGCAGCGCACCGTTTATATTTTTGGTGTATTTGTTGCTTTTTGGAAATCTATCTGCTCGTTTGTACACTGACTGAAAGTGCCTAGACTTGATAGGGTTGAAATTAGCAGTAATGATTTGGTGGTGACCTAAACCCTCGCAGTAACCAAGAGATTGGTTATACATACATACATACATATCTTAACGCCAAGTCCCTAACGGAGTACGCAGAGAGTATTGAGTGCCAGACCTCACAATCCTGACAAACCTATCTTGCTTCCTTCACATTCATTACCTTTTTCATACAAACACGCTGGTTTAGTTGATTAGTTGTCCTTTAAAAAAAGCTCGAGACCATTCAAATCCACAAAATGTTATATTGTACTTTACGAATCTAGATTTCTAAGGGCCACTTGCACGTTTCTGGGTCTAGTATTTAACTCAGAGTTAACTTCTAACTGGGGTTAAATGACTTTACGTTTGACAGTTTAAATCGTTATTAAATTTAGCCTAGAACATGCAAAATATTATCTATGATATTTCTTTGTGGCTTTGAGATAAGATAACCCCATGGCCAACTGATGCCGCCGTTGCTATAAAGTCAGTCCTCTTCACTGTCGTTTTTAGTGTTAAAGGATTTGATAGCTGTTAAAATTATTAATTTAGAAAAATTCTTAAGACTTAACTTCACCCAGGCTGACATAACACCATTTTTTTATTTGATAATACACAGAACAAACTGTTTCGATGTTAAAAGATAACCGTGGCTTAAGGGGCCATATACGCTAAAATACGTCAACAGTTTACTGTTTTTTTCATACAAAGCACTCATGGATCTTGGTGACAAAAATACACAAGATTGACATGAATATGCTTTATAAGACTAGTGTTTCCAAAACACGATTCATTTCACTTTGCTTTCACTTTGAAAAAAATTAAAAAGTTAACCCTTTTTGAAAGCAAAACCCAACTGTCTACTTCAATTGTGAAAATATCGACACCAGATTTAACATAAACATAGATAAATACTATACCTAAAAGATAAGTGTTTCAGTTTTGATTTGTCGCTTAAGACGTTTACTTTAGAGCGCAATATTTCATAGTAATCATGGAACGAGGGAGTGCGGTGATTGGCTCTTCTGGCTGACTGAGTATGGGGCCTTAAGGACATATTATAGATGTTATAGGTGCGTCACTGTACTGTGCCCGAGAAGTTAGACATATTGCTCAAGTCTACCGGTTACCCTCCGGACTGGACCAAGACGTTGTCATTATACACCCTGATTTTTTAATCACCATCCAAATTTTAATATGTTGATCTTAAGTGAAAATAATTAAATACGTGTTTTTTCTTTTAGTATCCCTCAATACTAAAATATTAAGATATGACATCGCAAAGTCGTCTACAAAGTACCGTACCTACGCGCTGAGTACTCTGACATGCTAGATAGCTACCTGCTAGATACCTATTTTTTTTTCATAAATGGACTTATTTACAGATACTTTATGCCTAGAAAAATTTGGATGGTGATAAAAAAATCTTGCTGTATAATAGGTGAGGCGATGGATCACTACCTGGGTAAGTTCCTGGACAGCACTCTATCACCAGT
Source organism: Calephelis nemesis (assembly GCA_002245505.1). NCBI lineage: Eukaryota > Metazoa > Arthropoda > Insecta > Lepidoptera > Riodinidae > Calephelis > Calephelis nemesis. The sequence continues at coordinate 270,701 of NJDD01000034.1, forward strand.
GGTTTCGTTGGAAATTGACCTTTTTTAGACTATGCTCGCCTCTGACGTCTCTATGTTCTAGCGGTCTGGCATCGGACTTGACTTCTTGAGGTCCCGGGTTCGATCCCGGGCCGGTTACAAAAAAAGTAGAAATTGTGTATTTTCCATTTTGGTATAGAAATAACAATGCCAGGGATAGGATATGTGCTCAGTTGGCGATAGGCTTGCCACCTATCACATTGTGGGACGTGTCTTCGTCTATTTGTGGATGCCCTGGTTGTGCCTCGCCTCTGCCTGATTCTTCGGGGATAGGGGCGTGAAAATACTTTTCTTTGTTACCTCTTACGAGCTGTCAGAGCTAATCGATTCTACTCAGAAGCCCCAACCCACACGCCCAATGTATCTTAGACCTTTAAATGAGCAATTCTTGTATATATATAATTGGAATCTTGGAATCGGCTCCAACGATTTTCATGAAATATAGTATGTAGGGGGTTTCGGGGGTGACAAATCGATCTGGCTAGGAATCAATTTAAAAAAAATACCGAGCGAAGCTCGGCCATCCAGATATTATGTTTAACATCAGAAAACGCGTATGTTTGTTTACCTTCCTATAACATAAAAATGGTAATACGTGAATATGGGTTAGTTGTTGGACTTGATTGCATGAGGTCCCGGGTTCGAATCCCGGGTCGGGCAACAAAAAGGAAAATTTGGTTTTTCCAATTTTCTTATTAAAAAAATGTTGCTCGGGATTGGATATGTGCCCGATTGGCGATAGGATTGCCATCTAACACATTGTGGGAATTAGTGTCTTCGGCTAGTCGTGGGTACCCTGATTGTGCCTCTTCGGCGATATGGGTGTGAAAATACTTTTTTAATAAAAAACGAACATGCAGATTAAGAATAATCAATCCAGCAAAGTGGAAGTAGTAACTTGCACCAAGCCCACTAGTTACATCTTACTGATGATACATCTTATATATTATTATGATTACAGTTTCATGATACTGGGGACACATAACATTCCCTGAGTCATCACCGTATGTAACAACGATATTAATCACCATGTATAATACTCGTATCGTATGTTGTTATGCACTTGCATGATTCAAAAGTTCTTAGAAATCTAATTGAAATCAGTTTATGAGATGCTTCAATAAATCCCATTGCTAGTATAAACTATTCTACCGGCGAAAATACTGATGAGGTTTTTAATCCGACACAGATACAGTTTATAAGCTTTATTTAGATTTATATTTTTAAAGTGAAAACTTCTTTAGCGGCGTTGCGCACTTTTTTTGGGTAAAATCTTCTAAACTCGCGTCAGATCGTCAGAACGTACGACGGCGCACTGCGCATGCGCGAATAAAACGATGCGAGATCTAAAATAATACGTAAATTCGTTGCTGTTTTTGTATTGCTTAGATATTTCTGAAGAGTATAGGATGCGCAATGGATAATACGCCGCAATATACCTACCATTACATTCTCACTGATAGCAGATACGTATAATATCAACAGACATTATAGACGAGCAATGTTCAATGTACAGATAACATAACGACGCTCCTAGCCGTCACGTGGTCTTACTTTAGCGAGTTTTGTCAAGCCAAACGCAGGTTATTGATATGAAAATAATATTTGTGCAGAAATGATGGTACTTTGATACTGATATTTAAAGCAATTCGTGGAAAATTATTCCCTAACCATTCCAAAATATCAAAAATGCACAACGTTACTATTCAAGAGTGCAACCCGTCTTTTTTTACTCTATAGGATGTACTAAGAGTGAACTATTTATTTGAAAAAAAGCCTCTTTAAGGATACAAAAACAAAAGATGATTGATTGTTTTACCCACAACTTGCTTCTATACATATATGCTATGAAGCTAGCATTGGGTTTTTCCAATTTTCTAATAAAAAAAAAGGTTGCTCGGGAGTGTAATAAGTGCCCGATTGGCGAAAGGCTTGCCACCTATCACATTGTGGGACAGTGTCTTCGGCTAATCGTGGTTTATGCCTCTGCCAACCTCTTTGGGGATACTTTTCATGAGGTGGCAAAGTTCACTTACTTTTGCGCCATATAAAAAATAAGTCAATACTTTATATTTAAACGACATCATATATAATTAACATATAGGTTTAGTCAGACGATGCTTTAGCCGTTACTCATACTATGATTAATTCTCTTATCAAACAATAATTGTATTATACTTTAACATTTTTAAGACAATGATACCTACAAGTATGTAAGTATGTTTGATTGTCTTTTTAGTTACATAGGGTTGTTGTGTCAGATCGCGTCCACTTAGTGGAGTTTGCAGGTTTGAGGTAAAATATAAAAATGTTCTAGATCTAGTATTGAATTAACGAATATTGTAACCCAGCCGTGGTATAGTCTATTTTAGGATTAAGCTAAGTTTTAGCCAAAATGTCTAGTGATTATTTTTTAATAATTAAAATAATCGAAAGATGGCGATTTGACCAGTTTGCGTCCACAAAATCCAGATCGCGTCCACCCATGGACCAGTTTGCGTCCACCAACTTATAAAGGGGTTAAGGGGAGATTTTATTAAGAAAATTTATAGAAATGTTGGGTTTTAAGTCTTTCTTTATAAATACATATGTTCATGCCTAGTTCCTTACTGGGTTGGCAGAGAATATCAAGTACCAAGTGTCACTAGCTTCTTTCACATTCATACCTTTTTTCAAACAAAGAAGCTGGTTGCGGAGACTGTGATGGCAAGAGTTGGCCCTGGGTTAAATTGCCAATGGAATATCAACTTAGGTCTCCCCGGGTAACTAAGTTAGTTTCCAGTTTCGCAATGTATATCTGTACTGGAAATCTCCAATCTTCCATTCTTACAGAGTGTACCAAACAACGGAACATGTCCTTACTCTATATTGTAACAAAATACTTATTTTTAATCTCACTCTCTCTCTGATCTTATTGTTACTATTGCCGTCAATTAAACTATGCCTGCAAAAAGCACTACCCGGATAAACAGATTCATTTTTTTGCACCAGCGCTACGACGTCCATTAAAACTCTTGAATACCTACGTTATGACTTATGACTACTTATGACTACATCTCTTTCATGTGCTATTTTGGTTTCATTTGCATTCAAATGTATCTACATTCGAATTTTTCTTTCTAATTCTCATTCATTAGTTCATTACTGTTTGCAGCTCAAATGATTTCTAGCCCAAAATTACATCATCGATTGTTTATATAAGGCAGGTCACCACTAGGTCATATATTTTTTTTTCGCATCCACAATATCTTAATTTTAGAATATAGACATTTTAAAATCTTTAAAAGATTTTGTTAGATCTGCAGGTAGCCAATTTTCTCTTTCACATCGAGCACGTCCATTTTACAAAAATTTTTAGTTTCCTTCAATTTTTACCTATCATGTTCCCTCTTTCGTTGTTGATATGCTCTTTATCTTTTTTATTTTCTTATGAAAACATCGCCATCCCGGATAGAACATGTGCCCGGTTGGCAATAGGTTTGTCATCTATCGCATTGTGGAACCAAGTATCTTAGGCTAATCGTACGTGCCCTAGTTGCACCTTTGTCGACTTTGGGGAGTACAAGCCTCAATATAAGTATATTATAGTATATTTGTCTTTATGTCGTTAAAATTTTCTCATATAGCTGCTTGTGTATAAGTGGAAGAAGGCAGAAACAGTTTAATGCACTCGTTTCCTTCCGGAGCGGTGGTGGGTACTAGTCCCGATGGGATTATACAATGCACTTTACCGACTACCACCTATCTATAACTGTCTGATTTAATTTTATAAATCAGTTACTTAAGATTTAGCATTTAAATAAATAAGTGGACGCAAACTGGTATATGGTATAATCTGTACATCCAGTTTGCGCCCAGGTAAATTTCGACATCTATATCTTTTTCTATTATCATAATTATGTGGACGCAAATTGGCTATTTTAACAAGCACAATAATAGTGGTAAAAACAAAATAAAACCCCATCTTCATAACATATTTCTTTATATTAAAATAAAGGATCAAGTTAGAAATAGTAAGATGAGTTCGCGTCCACCCTGGACGCAAACTGACTAATTCGTAAAATTAGTATACCAGTTCGCGTCCACCTAATTTTCACCTTAAAAAGTACAATAATCAATCAAAATCATAATTATTTTTATTCTTTTATTCATTTGCAAGGTCTAGGAACTAATAAAATTCTTTAATTAAAATTAAAACATTGAAAAATTACACGATATTTAATCGATACATACGGATGTATGTTATGGCAATAAGCCTCCATTGTCGCCATTGTTCTCCCTTTATTGCGAAACCATGTTTTCCAAACATGCGCACCCGGCGCTTTGTTATTGTTACCTTCGTGAATACTCGACAAGGATCCGAGGCGGCTCGGTGTAAACCGGAAGAAGATCTGGGTTACTCTTGAATCTCGATTGATGCGATATTGGAAATTGGAATCGGATCTCTCACTTTAGGTACACTTGAACACAATACTAGCAAATTATTAAAGTTTAATTAATAATAAACCACAAATTATTTTATCTGATTTATTGAATTTTGTTGTAACTGGATGTTAATCGTCCGCTATTACTATGTTCCAGAGTGCCTAAAATGTCAAATCCGAGTCAAATTTCCAATTTGCATGAAATCGATATTCGAGAGTAACCCTACAGATCATTTTTTTACGATATTAGAAGGTAATCCAGCACACAGATTTTTGTAAGGTTGAAAGATACGCGTTGCCTAAAGACATCAAAGTTGAGAACGGCACGTTGCCCACCTGAAGCATAGGTGTCAAACCTGTTGCTTGGGTACGTTAACCATTTAACCCTACCTTCCAGACTAAAACACTACAGTGGTAAGCATTGACATCACATCGACGCAAATAGATAATGCTATCGTGAATTCGACCAGTGAAACAATCCAGTTCATAGATTATAATAATAATAATAAATATCCCTGGACAAGTTACACAAATTGAACCTAACCCCAAAGTAAGCAAATGATATGCTTGTGTTATGGGTGATAGTCAACGATACTAATACATAGAAATTCTTAAATAAATACCAGAATAAATTTAATAAACACCTAGATTACTAGACTCTTTCGCTAACAATGACGTCATCGTCTCTTAGGTCTAAAACATATTATATATATACATATATTATAGCTAATCTATATGTATAGATACCTATAAATAGACGTAACATAATACAGAGCAATGTATTCTATAAGCAGACTAATTACATTGTACCAACTCTTGTCGCCTCGGGCTATGACAGCACTATATATTTTATTTTAGTATAGTTAAATTTGTGTAATTAGAAAACAAAATGTAAAATAACGTTAAAAACAGTAATGTCATAGATAAAATAGAAGGCTGAATGTTAGTTACATTTCATTATTTATGCAAGAGCGCGGTGTCTATGGATTGTTCCCGCCTTTACTATTAATTGTAAAAAAAAGTAATAACGTTTACTTGGAAAATTGATAAACGTAATATTTGTCTTCATAACATCTTATATACAAAATTCTCGTGTCGCAATGTTCGACCAATCGACTAACATCTATTTTTCATACCCCTAAGTGATAAGGGTGACTTACCTCAATTTTTTTTTAAGTGAAAACTTCTTAGGCGCGTTGAGCGTTTTGGTAGAGGGTAAAATCCTCGGTTCGCGTCACCGACATGCTAATGATAATAGTATATCTATAGCTATGGAGAGCCAGACTAGAGCACGCGTAGTAGCCTGTGTGCACGTATACACTAATACATCGACTATTTCTGACTGACAAGATAATTGTATATTAATTATTTTTTCAAACCACTTTGTATTTATATTTTGTTCATGATTTGTTTAGCCCATCATATGTAACTAATAAATAAAACATTAAAAAAATCATATTATTTTTGCAGATAGTTTTAATTACTCTTAACTTAATAGTTCCGTTTTCACTTCTATCGGCAGTCCCACGACTGCTACTGTTTTTTTTTTACTAAAATCACATTATAAATATAGCAGAACAATGTCTGCCGGGTCAGCTAGTATTTCTATATAGTATATTAGTAATAATAAAAGCTCAAAAAAAACTTATTTTAGCTCGAGGCCTAACATCCTGACCTCAGGTTGGCAACGCACCATTACCACTTTTGGTGTCTCTAGGCGGCGTGAATTTCGTACCATCAGGAAATCCATCTGCTTCATTGCCTTCCTATAACATAAAAAAATAAAAGATATTAATACAACGAAGTAAACGATGTAGTACATAGCGACGTACGACGCGACCTTAGGACGGTAGAGCAAACAGAACGGGCGACCTTACTCTTGAACGATAGCAGCGACGGAGCGGCGCCCTTGGCTTATCAGACGCCCACTTGTTGCAGTTTACCTCCTAGTTCGTACCGCCGTAAACAACACTTTACTTTGGTTACTTCGTGGTTTTATTCAACAAACTTCTTTTTATTAAGGATAGAAATATTATTAATACAGTTAAACTTATCGAAGATCAAACGAAGTGGCGAAAAATTCTCAAAGCTGAATATTGTCAAGTATAATTACGGCGGTTGAGAAAACAGTTACACCAACTATAGTGTAAACTAAACTTAGTAGGAGAATATTTAAATAACGTTTATAACGCAATTGAATAAAATAATCAATAGTTAACTTTTAACCATCAATACATATCATAAAACAAAGTCCCCAAAAATGAATCACAACTCTCTTTCTTTCTTTCTTTCTTTTTTTAGGATTTGGCATTCACGTTAGCATTTGGCCATTAGTCAAGAAGAAATTTGCATTAATTTGCATCAAATTTACCAAAACTGGCATTCAATAATTATAATTAGTCATAAGTCGTCAATAAGTCATATCAGGGTCTTGGGTAAAGCGGTGGCCTCATTACTCAAGCTCAATATAGTGAGATTTGGCGGCAACGAGGAAATACACGATACGTTAATTTCTTCATGATTATTTCAATTCTGCATTTTCGCTGAACAAAATTGTTCAAAATGCCGCCAAAATCAAATTTCACAGAATATAAACACAAAATTCAATATTTTTGAAATATTTTCTCTCGATGGCGCCAAAACTCCAATCACAACTCGTAAATTGCATCCAGATTAAAAATGTAGTTAAAGGATTTTTTTTAAGTTAATTTGCCCCTATCTGGGGCCGGCGAAGATCTTTAGGCCATGCTGCCACGTCTTCCATATCAATTATTCTTATACAGTTATTAGTTACTATTTACAAAGTCACGTCAGGGTCTTGAGTAAGGCGGTGGACATTTTACACAAGTTTACTATGGGAGATTTGGCAGCAGCGAGTAAATTCACGATATACTAATTTCTTTATGATAATTTCATTTGTGCACTTTCACTGAACAAAATTGAACTAATTCCCACCTAAATTAACTAATTTTACTTATAATTTACACTCAATTCAATAATTGTGAAAAAATTACGATCATCTTCATTCATGCTGGCGCCAAAACTCGTACTTTCTTCTTTCTTTCTTTAGGGTTTGGCCTTCACGTTAGTATTTTGCCATTAGTCAAATAGAAATTTACATAAAATTTTGTATTAATTATAATTAGTCATCAGTCATAAGTCTTCAGGAAATGTCAGGCTCTTGGGTAAATCGGTGACCTCATTATTCAAGCTCATGTAATGGAGATTTGGCGGCAATGAGGAAATACGCGACAAGCTAATTTCTTCATGATTATTTCATTTGTGCACTTTCACTGAACAAAATTGTACAAAATGCCACAAAAATCGACTAATTTCACTCAATATAAACACGAAATTCAATAATTATGAAAAAAATTCTTTCGTTGGCGCCAAAACTCATATCACAACTCGTAATTTGAATTGAAATTGAAAAGGTAGTTAAAGGATTTTTTTACTTTGGAAACTGACAGCTGACGTTTGTCTATGGCGATGTACTTGGTCAGCAGAAGGTGGCCAGTTTGACGTAAGGTAACAAAATAATTACAAATAGCCAAAAATGTACATTACGTTAAATAAAAGCTTTAATTTACGTGTTTGTATGAAAAGGGTAAAGAATGTGAAGGAAGCAAGACAGGTTTGTCAGGATCGTGAGGTCTGGCACTCGATACACTCTGCCGGGGTAAGGGACTTGGCGTGAAGATATGTATGTATGTATGTAAATTTACGTAAACTTATATCTGACAAGTATACCATAGGAGGGAGGCTAGTAATTTAAACGCACTACAACTCGTATTAAAATCGATAAAATTTACATAGTACTACCCATACATTTAGGATGGTACTACCCATGTATATACACGTTGTTTGGAGTTAACACTTGTACTTATCCACTGTATACTTTATTTAACACTTTCTGCTACTTTCTAGCCAATTGGTTTCACTGTTTACAGCATCATCAGGGGCCCTACCATGAACGCCTATAGCAGTATTATTTCCATCTTGCTAAATGTCTGCATTTATAAGCAACTTTATGGTATACGTCATAAGGTTGTCTTTCTCGACTGACAATTAGTATTGTTGAAATAGTACTGTTTTAAGAGCTTATGGTAACCCCCCTGGTCTTTGAAACTAAAGATAAAAAGGACTTTTTTGATTTAACGTTCAATACCTATTTGGATAAATGTTACTGACGGTACCCACATATTAAAATGTTAACAGTAAACAAACCACAACAACGTTATACCACAGCAATTCTATTTCCCCAAAAATAGAGATTACAGTTAGATTGTAAAATGTCATTATATTAAAAATAAAATAAAATTATATGTCAATTTATAGAAAAAATCAATATAGAAAAAATAAATTAAAAAAATATAAATGATGTCAAACGATATAAACTGTCAGAATATCGATACATGAGAATACCATAGTCGAATTGTCAAAAATATACGAATAACAAATAAATTAAATTATTAAAAAAATTAAATAAATTAATGTAAGACATTAATTAGATAAAAATATGAAAATAAAATTAATTGGAAACATCTATCTAAATATTAATCATCAATATAATTCGCGCTGTCTTAAACATTTAAAAATGTAAATTAAGAAGCGGAGAGTTATTTAGGTCCAACTGATCGTTCAATAAAGTTGGGATATTTTTAAGTCTGTTTACTTCTAGCGCCTCTAGAGAATTGAGTTTCCTGCCTTTGTTACAAAAATGAAGTAGTTCCAAGTTACATGTTGGGTCTGTCCCTCCTCTAAGTATGACCCTCGTCTAATAAATGTCTAGCAAAGGCTGAATCTCTTTTTCCCGAGCGCCAGCTTCTAAGATGTTCCCTTAACCTTATTAAAAACGATCTTCCCGTCTGACCCCCGTATGTACCATTGCAATTTTTACAATTTAACCTATAAATTCCACTCTTTGACATTTTCGGCACTTTAGTTTTATTATTAAAAAGTAATCTTTTTACAGATTTAGTTGTATAGAAAACCGGCTTCTTATCTTTTAGTAATCTAGAACACTTATAGGAAATGTACCCTAGATATGGCAATCTTACATAGTTTTTAACCTTATTGACTACATTAGTACCTACAGAATATAATGCCTGTTTTATATAATTCTACCCATGTACTACCTCTTAATTAGTGTGATCTATTACATGTAGACAAAAAATCATAGTCATCGATAATTGGTGGTATAATAGTTTAAAAAACGTTTAAAATATAGTCGAAGAGAGATCGTTCTATTTTCAACTATAAACAAATCTACATAGTATAAAACAAAGTCACTTCCTTTGTATGCTTAAATCTTTAAAGCTACGCAACGGATTCTGATGCGGTCTTTTTTAATAAATAAAGTGATTAAAGAGAAAGGTTTCTATGCATATTTCATAACCGTGCAAAGCCGGGGCGGGCCGCTAGATTAAAACAAAATTACAAATTAAGCAAGCAACAGTTTGTTATCTATTTTGTTCACAAAAGCTTATTTGTACATTTTCATGGAACTGTGTACGATATCGTCATAACAGCCGCCCCTCACAATAATCGTATTGTGTAAAAATCTACAGCATGTTATTTTACCATATTCTCGTTACAATGAACAGGCGCCAGGCTTATCAGGTTATCGGAAATACCCGATTCACTTATTTTAGCGCTTGGTTTTACTGACAAAAACGTATGTTTATTATAAAAAGAGCAATGAATACACTTTACCTAAAGCTCTGTAATCTAAGCATTTACTCTTGCATTTCCGGTGCGGATTTTGAAGTAAAAAACTTCTTTAGCGGCGTTGCGCACTTTTTTTGGAATGGGTAGAAAGTAAAAACTTCTAAACTAGCGTCAGGACACGTGACCTGATCGAAAATTCGTAAGACGACATAGGGCGGTTGTACGAATGTTCGTGTTGTCATGTTTGTGTACGATAGCGCAATTAATAAATAGTATTCTACCACATAAATGATAATACTGTCATACTGATAATTAATACTGATAAATTTTATTGGAATATTTTATTTTAATGGAAGGCAAACAAACGGACGGATTTTCTGATGGTAAGAAATTCACGCCGCCTAGAGACACCAAAGGTAATTTTCACTTCTGCCGGCTCTCCCGGAGTGCAAGCCGTCGTGTTTTTTTATTATAAAGCTGACGTAATCAAGATGGTTCTTAGCTTACACTACTACCACAATCTTTGGTAGTACCCACATTAAAAGACGAGGATATGGGATGTCTACCCAGTAATGGTGGTAACGGATAGGCTTGATTTTAGAAACTGTAGGTTATATACCTAATAGATTTAACAAATCCTACCTTGAAGGCAGCGCTGCAATAACCTACAGTTTGGGAACCTTTGCTATAGTGTACACCAGAATTACAAACTGCACTAATTCTTGAAAGTTCCCGTGTATAATACACAGGCGCCAAACTTATCAGTTTATCGTGTGTCCCTGCTGACCTATTTTACCATTGTACACTTTTTATGTGTCGTAATCAATTCCCAACTGCCAAACAAATATTTCTCACTGTGATAAGTAAGGCCACTACGTGTACATGCTGTAACGATATTGGATGTTTGCAGAGATATAAACAAAGAAGTAGAATGGCACTAAATGAATGTTTGTTTTTACAGGAAAACAAATAGTATTTGTGGAAAATTAAATGACAATTAATCTGCGGAATATGTACGTTAATCATATCAACGAGTTCTACCCCTTCTTGATGTGCAAGTATTATGTATTTGTAATTGAGTAATTTAATTTTAAATTTTGGAATGTTATCCCATAAACATTGAATTAGCACCATATTTCCAAACATTACCAAGAAAAAAAGCGACGAAACAGACCTCTCGAAACATTATTTCTTTTTAAGAGTCATCAATACTCTATGCAAACAATAATGTAGTATTTATTTTTTCCAAAAAAAATGCATTTACTATCACAAGATTTCTCTCACAGAAATTCATTATATTTCATTCTAAAATGTTGTTACAATAGTTGTGTGTGTAATGTGTATGTGAGTGTGTGGTATTACTTAAAATAAGTTAAACAATGTAAAACTGTAAAAACCGACTCCAATAGCATTATCAAATCGCCCTGCGGTCTAGCGACCCAGCTTCGAACTTGACTTCTTCAGGTCCCGGGTTCAATTCCCGGGTTGGACAACAAAAGAATAGAAAATATGTATTTTCAATTCTCCAATGAAAATAACGTTTTGCCACCGGCAACGGCTTGCCACCTATCACATTGTGGGACTTTGTGTCTTCGGCTAGTCGTGGGAGCCTTGGTTGTGCCTCTGCCAACTTCTTCGGGGATATGGGCGTGAAGAACAAGTAATACCTAATTATTTTTTTGGAAAATAGTTTATTACTCCAATTTGGGGTGTTAAAGTTTTTTTAACGCAAAACAATAGCATAGATGGCTTTTGAGTAGAACACAACTTTATTTTGGCATAAATAAATCTGTCAAAAAAGTCTACGTAAAAATGTAAACACTATAAGCATATACTTGCTTAGTTTGGGCTTAAATCAATTTGGGTGATTTGTTTGTTTACCTTTTTTATTATTTTTGTCATAGAAGAGAAAGCAAAGGGGCAAGTGGGTCTCCTTGTGGTAAGCGAATATCTACCAGGAGTATCACAGATGCGTCGCGGATGTTTTCGTCGGAATCTTTCTTTTCTTGAAGGTACTACCTAAGTTTCACGTGATTGGTCATACAGCCGCTGGTAATTGGTTATGTAAATATAATTATGCTTTAGGCAACTTTTCTCAAATTACCCTAAAAGCAATTTTTTTTAATTTGTTTTATTTCTTTGAAATTTATTCCATCTCTTAGTGTCCACACAAATTAATGGTACTGTCCAAGTGTATACGCTAATCCGGAAATGTTTTTTCACCGGATCTTCTCAACGTGTGGCCGCGTTCCGATCCGGTAGCAGGCTTAAAGTATACAGACGCGTCACAAGTGCCTTTCCTATGGTCTATGTCAGTGGTGCCTATACTTTTTGCTGTAAAGATCGACTTGAGAAAAAGTTAAATGTTTAAAATCGACAGCTTTATTTTATTTATTTTTTTATTATCTATTATTAATTATAACACGTATTTATATTATCATTTATTTTTATGTTGTAATCATTAATAATTTTTAGCAGTTTTACATACTTTCTTACTATATGTAGATAAAAAATACTCGAAATTCGAAAATAAAACCTTATAGGTACTTACTGGCTTAACCTTTAAGATCGGCCATGAAACCTCTCGTGATCGACCGTTTGGGCAATGTGGAATAAACGATATTCTGTTTCCGTGGGCAAACAGTAGCCCGCGGGGCGCGACATTCGATCTATACCCGACGACCGACGTCGCTTCGTCGTTACATGTTGTCGTTGCGATGTTTTGTGGTTGTCACACACGCATGAGAACGCTAAGTCGTCTTCTTAAAAGATATCTAGGTCTAACATCCGTACTTAAAGTCAAATGTCTTTTAATCAGTCATTAAGCCGGTAAATTAAAAAAAATAAGTCATAATGGTGACTTAAATCTTAATTGAAGTTTCTGACTGCGGCCGTCAATCGCTCCAATCATTATCCAGATTTTATATTTTACGTTTATGATGTTGATAAATAAAAATCCAAAAACGTGTTCAATTTAGATGTGACTAAATTGTACCCACTGATCCGAAACAGGTAGGTATATTTCAATATTTTAAATTAATGTAAAAAAAGTTAACACTTTCCGACCGGAGGGCAGAAAGGTACATTTTTGCGACAAACTTTTGCTTGTAAACGCTATTCCAGCAATAAACTTGAGAAACACTAGGACGTACCAACGCGATAGAATTAAGTTGGGAATTTCAGAAGTTCCTATGGCCACTTCCCCCTACCATCATATCAGGTCTGTTATAACATAACATTCCCTTGTCATACTCCTAAAGCCCCAAATTTCATTTCCCCAGATTCCTGATGATAACCAGTTTCACATCATTGTATTTTGCATTTTCATCTGACTTACACATGAATGCAATTTCAACTCAATCGGTAACAAGGAAGGGGATCGAACTCTACCTGTAACATCCTC
>NJDD01000034.1:293526-308075 GCA_002245505.1 Calephelis nemesis
ATGTTCAATAGGCCCACTATTGAATATGTACTTAAAAAATCAAAGTAACATTTGGCACTGGTCGTAGAGTGATTTCAGCAACTTCCCGAAACTCTCCCCGCTATTCTTGTTATGTTCTGGTCTAAAGGGTGGTACAGCAGGTAGACTTGCCAAATAGGCCTGACACCTGAACCACATTGCCGTTATGAATGTATATATGAACCTAGAAAAATTATATTGCATATACCTTCAGTCTTACGATCAAAAGAGCCAAGTGCCCTATCTTATTACATAAAAACATGTCCGTTCTAATCCTGCAAAACTTTTGTACACACATACATACATATATATCTTTACGCCCATTCCCTTACGAAGCAGGCCGAGTGTATCGAGTGCCAGACCTCACGATCGTGATAAACCTGTCGTGCTTCTTTCACATTCATTACCCTTTTCATATAAACACGCCGGTTTCGGAGACTCTTGACACCACCCTCGGATAATATCCGATTGATCTGATCGTGAAATGTCAGCCTTGGTCTCCCCGGGTACCTACATCCATCCACATTTTAGGAATAAAAATTTTGATGTTGACGGCAAACAATATGTCTTAAACCATAAAAAAACAATAATCGACTTCAAAAAATTCGCAGCACAACAGCAGTTTTTAAGATATTTTTGTCTTTAGAATATGATCAAAACTCGCAAATTTAATTGCGTCCATCATTCCCTGGTAAGAATTCTGCTGTTTACAAACTAAACTTATTTTAGATGAATGCTATCTTTCTCAAATGAAACAAAAACAAAAGAGATAGAACGTTTTACACATGTCAGATTAGTCCGAACATGTCAAAGTGCGATGTTTTTAATCAAAGTTTTCCGAGTGCTAGATTAAACCTCTGTAGAAAAGTCGTGTACAGGCTAATTTGACAGCGCTAAAAGTGGTTTGTCTCTTTCAGTTACATTCGTTGAAAGAAGACAGCGACAACTTAAACTTAGTTTATTGTGTGCAAAACAAAATTACCACCAATGTCTCATTTCCAAACCTAAGTTACCACGAAACCCATCACAAGCAAGTCCGACTCGCACTTGGCTACTTAGTTATTTATGTATCTACTTAAGGATGTAATAGTATGCTTATGTAACTACTTTTGATATGTATCTTTAATATAACATTTAATTAATCTTTGTAGTTAATGGATAAAGTAATTGAAAGATTTAACGTTTGAAATCTAATTATAATTTATTAATTCTATTAAAAACGAGAGAAAGTGTTGGAATGTCTTCTGCATAAAAAAATACATATTTTTTTTGTATTAAAAACATATTATTAATGTATTGCATGTATAGTATGTTTGTTCGGGTGGAATCTTTGAACTCAATTTTGGGTATAGCCCAGTGAACTGTGAAGTTGTAAAAACCTCGCGGTTAGCAACAAATTAGCCATTTAAAAAAAACTCAATTTTGAAGTTAGTTCTTAGATATCTTTAACCGATTTAGCTGAAATTTTGTTCACAAGTTTGGTTTAGATGATAATACACGATAAGGTGTGTGACGTTATTCTAAATCCTATATGGCGGACCATCCAATATGGCGGAACAGTTATTTTTAATGCACTTCTACAACATGGGCATGGTAATATTATCTATATAATATTACCGTGACATGGATATCAATTGAAAGAGCTCGTTGAGAGCAACTCGAAAAATAATGTAACGTTATTCTATATATCCAATCTAGAATAGTTATTATTTATGCACTTCTGCGAAATGACCGACGAACTTGCCGACGTATGTT
This sequence comes from Calephelis nemesis, assembly GCA_002245505.1. Classification (NCBI taxonomy): domain Eukaryota; kingdom Metazoa; phylum Arthropoda; class Insecta; order Lepidoptera; family Riodinidae; genus Calephelis; species Calephelis nemesis. The sequence goes on from NJDD01000034.1 coordinate 295,300, forward strand.
GAAAAATCAATCTATGTATTTTTCATCATAATCGGTAAAGTGGGCATACATTGGAACGAACTTACGTAAATTCAGATCTACATACAAAGACAGTTAAAAGTATAAGCCTTCCTTTCGACCCTGCCGCAGCCGCGTCAAATAGATTACTATCTTTGGATTAATGTACAATTTTGATACGGAAATAATTGTATTGAAATAACCTTTACACTAAAAACGACCTTCTATTATAATCAGCGTTCCGACCGCGATATCGGAACACTGACACACATCGCCAGAATAACACCATACACTCCATAATTCATAAAGACCTTGGCCTCATAGCTCGTTCAAGCTTCGACTGCGGCGCTCGGAAACACATCAAATAGGTCTAGACTTGGTATCAAGGTGAATCTAGCATTTTTAGATTATCATATTTGACAAACATATTCCTTTTTAACTTAATTTTTTTTTAGTTTTGGCGCCATCGAGAGAAAAGATGGTCGAAGTTTTTTCATAATTATTGAATTTCGTGTTGATATTGAGTGAAAATAGTCAATTTTGGTGGCATTTTGTACAATTTTGTTCAGTGAAAGTGCACAAATGAAATAATCGTGAAGAAATTAGCGTATCGTGTATTTCCGCGTTGCCACCAAATCTCCTTACATGAGCTTGAGTAATGAGGCCACCGCTTTACCCAAGAGTCTGACATGTCTTACTGACGACTTATGACTGATGACTAATTCTATTTGATGAAAATTGATATAAAAATTGATACAAATTTCTACTTGACTAATTGACTAAAATACTAACGTGAAGATTATCTCCATCGAATAATTTCGTTTGCAGCCCACGAACAAAAGTTATTGTTATATATGATTTTCCTGCAAGTAACTTGAAATAACCGACGTGCATTGTGCAATTATAGAATCTTTATCACAGCTGTTTCACGTACAAGGTAGTGGCTGCGTTTGTCCACCCGGTGCGCCCTACTTTCGTTTGCCAGAACACCTGCACTGTAACGGTTTCAGTTTAAGAAATTGGCGAGGGTTCAAATAATAATTTCGGTAACTTCATTCGTACGTAAATATTAACTTATGTCGTTAATCAGCAGAATACAACAAAATTAGACAGTAGGTATTATTACTAAATGATTTGATAAAGGCGGTTTCTTCGGAAATTTTCTTAACAGATTTAGCCCATTCAAATATGTATATAGGAATCTAGGAAAACTTCGACTACAAACACCGAGTAACGTAACGTTATTTTACATAATTTTTTTGATAATGAAAGGCAAACAAGCAGACGGATTTCCTGATGTTAAGAAATTTACGTCGCCTAGAGACACCAAAGGTGGTGATGGTGCGTTGCCAACCTGAGGCCGGGATGTTAGGCCTCGAGCAAAAGTAAGTTTACCGGCTACCTTACCCTCCAAACCGGAACACGTCTCGACGTTATGGTGGCAGAAATAGGTAAGTTGGTGGTACCAATCCGGGTGAGTCGCTGCAAAACTCTACCACCTAGTTAAATCTCACGGTGTTAGTGACGGTAAGCCTATGCTCGCCTTTTACAAGCTGCCTGGCAGGAAAGCAGATGGTCTATTCTGCAAAAGAGTCCGGACCAACACGGGGGACCAACATGTGAAATTATAACCGTCATATTATACTGCTGAAAAAAGCAGTTATAAAGATTGTCAGGTATCGGATACAGGTGACTAATGTATAATATATTAAATCCTCATGTCGTCAGAACCATCGACATTTTCAGCTTACTGAGTTATCCGTCTGACAGGAATACTTTTAATATGCACAATACTCAGATTTTATATAAACAACTCTAAAAAATATTCTGGCAAAAGGATTAAGATCTTTGACGAATATTGTAATTTCTTACAAAAGTGCACTCTTTTTACTCTTTACTATTTTCTTGAGAAAAAAGAATTAGATTTTAAAATGAAACGTAATGTATTATGGTCGAATTTCGACCAATGGGCGACCACTAGTCACAATAAATATATTTAATCAATAACAATCATCAATAGGGCTGTTATGAATGAAGTGTCAGCGAAGGCACCATTTAGATCTCACAATGGATGTTGTCTTTTGAATTTTAAATAATTTTAAGAATCATCTGAGCTATGGTTTGTTCTCCATAATGTAAAATGTTAAAAGGATTTCCTGGTGACATTTGAGAACAAACATTGTCCTTGTGTGTTGTTATTATAATGTGTTTGCTTATCAGAAAATGGGAACAGTGTTATATGATCAAAATGTTACTTCATACAATATAATGTTTGCATTCCATTGTTTGATATAACTGAAGGAACTGACACTTATATTTAAATCTTATATATAAAATTCTCTTGTCACAATGTTCGTTCCCGTACTCCTCCAAAACGGCTTGACCGATTCTTATTTAATTTTGTGATCATATTTAGTAGGTCTGAGAATCGGCCAACATCTATTTTTCATACCCCTAAGTAATAAGAGTGACTTGCCGCCAATCATTTTACTAAAATCACATAAAAAAATAGCAGAACAACGTCTGCCGGGTCAGCTAGTCTTATATATAAAATTCTCGTGTCACAATGTTCGTTCCCATACTCCTCTTAAACGGCTTGACAGATTTTCATGAAATTTTGTGAGCATATTGAGTAGGTCTGAGAATCAACCTCTATTTTTTATAACCTTAAGTGATGAGGGTGAATCTTTTTCATACCCCTTAGTGATAAGTGTGACTCAACCCAATTTTTTCATAGCAGAACAACGTCTGCCGGGTCAGCTAGTTTAACATAACTTCTTGAGTTGTTTTCTGTTTTAATGCAAATGAATTAATTTGGTTGAGCCCCACTTATGATCGATTACTATAAAAACAACGTAGTTAGTTACAGCCGTGTTGTTCGACTAGCGCAGTCAGGCAAAACAGGTACTGAAGTTCTGTGTACAGCTTACCTGTATTGATACTATCGGTACAAGAGTCGAACCCAGGTCGACCTTCACCGAGCTGATAATAAAATGAAATATAAGTGATAGCATATTTGTTACATTATAAAATTTATTAAAATTGGTTGCCTAAAAAGTTATTTAGAATGGACGTTGTTTTTTAAATAAAAAAAATCAAAGTAGGAATTTTAAGAAGTAAATTAAGTAATTAATTAGTAAGTAAATTTTATGTTTTCGAAAGTAAATTTAATCCTGACTTAAAGACGCAAAGAATGTGCAGAAATTGGGTTACATATTATTTACCTGGGTTGACCGGAGTCCTGTATAAACACGTAGGTATATCAATGTCAGTTTCTTTCAAGGATTTGGCTCAGCGTATTACTAAATAGTCTGTGGCTCAGCTAAAAAATATATTAATATATGTGCTGTTTTATTGCAAACTCGTTGAAATATGGTTTTCTAAAAAAATCTGAATAATTTAAAATATATTTTTTAAGAAACATTTGGAAATATTCTCTCCAGGATTTTTGGGGGCATCCCATTTTGAATATGATTTCTAAAGTACTCAATTTATCATAAAACTTATGTTTCATCTATATATTAATACGTGATGCCAAAATTTTTGACCCCTTTTTACGAAAATTGCGCCGACGCAGGAGCATAAAATTTGGCACACTCATAGCTTATGTGTAGGAAAAGCGCAGAACGCTAACATTTTTCAATAACAATACTTATAAAGTGCATTAAATCGTTAAATAAAACATTACCCACACTACCATGCATTTGACACACACAAATATATTGATTATGACGATAAAAGATCACACATGGCGCACCATACAGTTCAGAAACGAAGTAGTTGGTCTTAAGAAATGAAGATGGCGTTCTTATCAACAAGATATTAAAATTTATTATGGTCGAATTTCGACCAAAGGGCGACTACTAGTTCTATTAAAAGCTCGTTTTAGGTCGGTGTAGGTTCGAATGTTCTACTGTATTGTCTTACGAGGGTCAAACTGAAAGTTCTTAGAAAATCAAAAACTAAGCATTCTAGCAAGTTATTAGTTTTATTATAACTTTTCAAAATAGCGTCCATTTACATCAATACATCGCTGCATTCGATGGAACCATTGAGAAAAGCACCTTGCCCACTCGGCCTTAGGGGTCTCTTCGACGGCGTTTTGAAACGCAGCCACTGCTTCTTCGGCGTCCATAAAATGTTTTCCTCCAAGTTTTTCTTTTATTTTCGGGAATAAATAAAAATTACAGGGTGCGAGGTCGGGGCTATACGGCTGGTGACCCAGTAATTCCACGTCTGAGGTCGCCAAATAGTCGATCGTTTGCCTGGCGGTGTGTGACGAGGCATTGTCGTGATGAAGGAGGATCCTGCTGCGAGGTCGTTTCTCTCGAACTTTTTCCAAGACAAGTGGCAAACAGTTGTTAGTGTACCACTCTGCATTAACCGTTTTCTGATCCTCTAAGACAACTGTCGCGTAATGACCTGTCTTTCCGAAGAACGAGGCCACCATCTTTTTTCCAACACTTCGACCTCTCTTCACTTTAGTTGGCAACTCTTCGGAAGGAAACACCCACTGAGCAGACTGTCTTTTGGTTTCCGGATCATAACAGTGAATCCAGCTTTCGTCACCCGTTAGTATGTCGAACACAGCATTTGAGTCACCTCCGTTAAATTTTAGGATCATTTCTCGGCACCAATCAACACGGCGGAGTTTTCGAGCCTCGGTCAAATTATGCGGTATCCAGCGGGCACAAAGCTTCCTGGCCGCTAAATGTTCATGGAGGATTTTGTGCACTTGACTCATACCTATGCCTAGACTTGTCCGAATCTGCTGATAGGTCACTCTTTTGTCAGTCTCTATCATACGCCGCACAACACTGATATTGTCTTCAGTCGTCGCTGTAGAAGGCCGTCCCTCACGCAAATCATCGGTGAGATTAGTTCGACCACGTTTGAATTCATTAAACCAGTTGTAAACTGTGGCACGAGATGGGGCTTCATCGTGAAAAGCCAATCGAAGTCTATCATATCTTTCTTGTTGACTTATATGACATTGAAAGTCATAAAAAATCATTGCACGAAAATTTTCTCGGCTTAAATTCTTTCTGACGTGCACAGACAATTTTCAATTTGCCGCCAAATCGCAAAACAAATGACAAATAATTGAAATGTATACTCAATATTATTGGTAAAGAGTTCTATTTTCAAAATTTAAACTTATTTTTTTAATATAATGCTTTTAAGTTGCCAGTTCTAAAAACTTTCAGTTTGGCCCTCGTACCTATTCTTGCCTCCTGACATCTTACAATTGACAAGTCTCAAGTATCCATTGATATGACAATATCCAGGTATGCGAAATAAACCATTTCCTTTTCTATTTCATTTATTGATCGTGTTTCTTTTTAGAAGTTGTAGTAATGGACAGAGACTAGAGTTACAAACGCATGAGACTGGTTTCACAGATCGTATTGAAAACCGACTTTAGTAAAAATAAGTTCAGTGTAAACGAATTCTATTTTGATTCCGTTTATAAACGAAATACGAAATCAAGTACTCTTTTGAAACTTGCAAATTTCCCATCACCATCCCATGAGGATCTACTGACCACGCGAATTAGTCAATACCTACATACTCGTATACACCCAATAAGTCTGTAGAAAGGTCAATTCTGTACATTGAAAATATTGAAAAAATAAATAGCAGGGGGTTTTACTGGATCGATACCAAACCCAAATATGTGAAAAAAAAATCGTCTGTCTGTCTGTATGTCCAGTCATCACGTGGAAAAAAAATGGTTCGATTTCGATGAAACTTGGTACAATTATACCTTATTATCCTGGGCATAAAATGGGATACTTTTTATCCTGGAAAAATACGTAGAAAAAAATCTTAATTTTTCAGTTTTAGACCTACATCCGCGCGGACGGAGTCGCGGGCGGAAGCTAGTTAAATAATAAAATAACAACCAAAATTTCTTTGACAACAAAATTGACATTACTGACACTAGACAATTGACAAATCCTGCTTTTGTTTTGATTGCGTTTAAATTCGACGGTGAAATCCAGCCTCAACATTTCTGCCGCATATCAACTGACAGCTACCATCGAAGATATCTTCATGTGACGCGTGTATCAGGAAATCTGTCTGATTATGTGGATTCCCATAATATAAAAATACGTATACCCTTGCGATTCCAGTGAAATCGTGTACAATAGCTATATGTTTACAATTTTATTCACTGTATAAACAAGTGTTCCTCCGTTATGGCACGGTTCACATCTGCGTAGTGTCGCAGTAATATAATTATGGCAACATAAGTCTCCAGTTTGGATTGTAACATTGTAGTGCCAACTCTGTACCTTTCATATGTTAACTTCACCACCTCGTTAACTCGACTTACGAAGTAGTGAAGTGAAGTTAAATTTTATTTCGATAGTATAAGTAGATGCTACTAAAGTTGACAAATAAATTATTTATTTACTTTCATGCCTCCATGAATATTATAGAAACTTGCAAATTTCTTACAATTCACATCACTGTAAACTTATGTTTGTACTATTTCAGACAAAATTAAAAAGATAAGTATTCTCAGCGCCCTTACTGCAGGTCATTATATAATTTGATAACCGCGGATATATAAGTATATCAAAATAAGACTTCAATAATGCTATGTAATGTAAATAAATCCGAAAGATTCAAGAAACTGCGTCGCTAAAAAATATTTGTGAGCTTAAATGACAAATGGCGAGCTTATATTTATTTTTCCAGACTTTACCGGTTTGCCACCCGACGAAACTCAGTTGAGAATTTACGCCCATGTGAATTGAGCCTAAGGACACCTTCATTATTCACAAGGATTATGAATAAAAATAACAATTGGTGTCCGCCGTTAAAGGTCATATCGGAATAGTGAATGCATTCATACAACTTTGCCTTGATCAGCGTCAAAGCTAGATCATGTATAAGTCATGGTAATGTCTATATACAAATAGTGGCAATGAATACATTAACCGCTTACCTTTTACTTTTTATATTACTCATTATTTTAACGACGTAACTAGAATACTGGTTACCTTCAGGTTACAGGACTATTCCATCAGTTCCGCCAGTCTTTACCAGGTGGTACAGCAGCCCGCCTCTGTAGTTACCACCGCTTTACCGGTTCCTGCAAAAATGTGATAATCACCATTTAAGCACTAAGTGTTTTAATAATAAACACGGAGTAAGTACGCCAAGGTTCAAACTAGTATTATAGTATTTATTACTTTGTGATACAGACTATAATATCAACTTAATTTTATTCCTACGTTAGTCCATGTTTATTAATAAGACGGCATGGGAATAAAATAATCTGATAATACTCGTCTGTATAAAATAATTTCAGGGCAGCAAAACTGCAAAAAGTCGATTGCGGTTTCTTACAGGAGACGTACCTATATATCGAATAGTTATGGGTTCGATACCAGCCATTCGAGTACGAATCCCTGAAAAAACAAAGGCTCTTTCAAAACAAGGCAAACAAGTTTCTTTTAACGGGTTTTCTTTTTTGATTTGCCGGGTATTTTATACTTACTAGTGGTCGCCCATTGGTCGAAATTCCACCACAACAAATTTTAATATCTTGCTGAAAAGAACGCCATCTTCATTTCTCAAGACCAGTTTCCAAACTTTATAGTGCACCATCTGTGATCTTTTATCATTATTATCAATACATTTGTTTATGTGTGTTAAATGCATGGTAGTACGTGTAATAATTTTGTTTTTTGAATTAATTCACTTTATAAACATTATCATTAAAAAAGATTAGCATTCTGCACTCCTCCTAAGTATAAGTGTGCCAAATTTCATACTCCTCTGTCAGCGCAATTTTCGTAAAAAGGGGTCCAAAATTTTTGCCTCACGTATTAATATATAATTTTCGACACAAATACCGCTTGTGTGTAAAATGAATAAAGAAAAATGAAATAAAATAATGAAATAAACTACATGAATAAAGTATTCTGAATCAAAATCTGCAGCTACAATCACAGTGCTCACCATGTCGTGTTCAGTGAAGCTAGCTTTCGTAAGGTAACAAAAGTGTAGTGAAATGAGGTTTAACCTTTTACCTACCTATTTCTTGCCCCAAAAAATTTTAGTGTTTGAAATTGTCTCATTCCATTCTAAATGGATCCATCCAGAGGGTAGCGTGGCCAGTACAATAGCGCAAAAGGCCTACACCTTTCGCGCCCTTATGATAATTATTTGGTGGACCAATGTGGACGTCTTTTCCAAAACAAGCTAGTCTCTTATTTTAGAACTAATTCGTTCTCTACAAACAGTATACAATTCCTGATTTCCATCTCAAACTCAAGGCGCGGGAGTTTAGAGTGCGAGATTAAAAGCTTAAGTCAAATAATGGATTTCTTGATAGTTAGAAATAGACATAGTAATAGTCAGATTAGAACACGGCCGTGGTGGCAGAAGTTAGTAGTGCGGTATCGATTCTGGCAAGTCAAGACAGGAACCCACCGGCTCTGACTGCAGCAGCACATTAATCTAACAATCTAAATCACTCTTAAACAAAGGAATAATCGCATCCTTACCTTTTTACCCTTTAATGTCATGTTGATCTCGCTACTGTGTGCTCCAATTAGAAAAGAAGGTAGGTAAAGTAATTTACGCATCAGCTCCATCAGCGGCCTCACCAGGAAATCCGTCTCACTGTTTACCTTCGTCTAATGTGAAAAATGTTTTATTCATATATAATGGCGTGTATGGGCAACGCTCGGCAGCGCGGTCATCAAATATCTTTTCTCAGTATAAATTGGACGATATTGCTTCAAGGTCTCATTGACAAGCTGACCTCGGCGTATCGGTCGCGGAGGACAGACGGTCGCAAATATTTGTGCGCACAAGAGGCGCGCGGGCGCGGCGCGGGGAGTGACCTTGCCGTGCGTCTGCCGCGCGACCTTGATCTTGAGACGACCGAACGTCCGCGCTAGGGCTGTCTCATCCCGATCATGAAACAATCTCGCATACAGAATGTACAGGGATTTGAATGTCGGCGGCAGGATGCCACAAGTGCAGTAATTCTTCGAGATGTCATTGATGATTCTTCAAATCAGTCAAAGATGTCTTAAAGAGCTGTGCATCAACTTTCTAGAATTGGTAGCTTTCCTATTCCTGTCACTACAGCGTAAATACTTGCCATTGTCTTTTAAAAGCACATCTTTAACATTTGTAGTATTGCAATGTTTGACGAAAAAAACAACCATACAAGCAATATTAAGCGTGTGGACATTGTTGTAAAACTGAGTCCTATCACGGTATTTAAACTGCGACCACACATCGAGAAGATCAAAAGAAAATTGGCATGCTTTTTTTAAAATATTTGTTGTAGGGCACATAATTTTTAAACGTAGAAAAAGTTATACGTTATGGTACGTAACATACTCGTACCCACATACCAAAGAGATACTCTCATTTTATTTCATTCATATTAATTATTTATCGGTATTGGTATCAAACATTCCACATCACTTAAACATTTTTTTATGCATTTATCATAAAAAATATTATTCTATTTAATTCATTGAGAATTATTATCAACATGCATATCCACATTCACATTAATGAATATATCATATTTTAATTTTAATCAAGCAGATAAGATAATACCTATAAAGTATTAGGTATTAATAGCGTCTCAATTTAGGGCCATAACTCACCGGGACGCCATTGCGATGTGGCCAGCGACGTTGCCATGCCTAGATCTAGCGTTCCTGCGTCGCCAAAGCGTCGCCATTCGGTCGCCAAGTGCGTTAGCCGTCATACACCTCTCATCTCAATACGAACTTGTTGGCGACGTCGCTGGCCACGTCGCCATGGTGTCTCGGTGAGTTATGGGCCTTAAGGAGCGCGTTACGAAGAAGTTACGAATAGGTTCAACTATTTTTTGAAGAAACATCTTTTAGAGCCGCTTTTAATGTTTTTTTTTCATACAAAAAAGAAATTTCGCATTTTTTGTGTCAGTGTTGGCTAGTTATTTTTATCATTTCAATAAATCTTAGATTTTATTGGTTATTTATTTTCAATCCAATCCAGCCATTTAAATTTAAACAAGATGTATGAAGTGGTGTTTGAGCTACGCTTGGTAATCAATATTAAGTAGACTTAGACTATGTTTATAATGTTCCAATTTTAAGAAAGAATGAAAATTATTTATTTGCGGAATATGTGTGTAAATGAGATGTTGCAAAAATATTTAAGTATATCAACATATTCTACCACGTTTTGGTGTGCAAATATTTTAATGTTGATAAAAATAATATTATTTAATTACATACAATTTAACTTTTAAGTCAATTATTTATATTTATAACTAGTTTAATTATTTGAAAAATGAAATTTGTTTATTTGCCGAAAATGTGTGTTAAAAGCTGTAACAAAAGATATTTGTTAATACGAGTACCAACATATTCTACCATATTATGGTGTGCAAATATCTTTAAAATTATACAAATGTATTATTAGGACTTATAACATATTATGTTTTCAACAAATTATTTGAACAACATTTTAAAATATAATTAGGTTTAACCCTAACTACCATAAGCTACCACCGTTTCCAAGCACAGCCAGTCAGGAGAAGAAACGGCAAAACAAATTCCTCGGCAACCAAGAATATAATATTTGCTATGAAATTAGTTTTAGGAAAAATAATTACCTATTAAACTTTTCTGAAAAAAAAATCGTTTAAACTGTAGTTAGCTTTATCTAACAAGAAATCAAATAGCTTCTTTCGAAACCTTTTTGAAGGCAGTGATTTAAGACTATCAGGAATTTTGTTATACTCGTATATACGAATTGACACACAGTACACATTCTTTTTATAAATATGTATTAAGTTTTTGACTAGGCACATGCAACTTATCACTATTTCTAAAATGTGAACTTCCTAAAATTTCAGCATTTGTTTTAAACAAATGATGATGTTTTATAACGAATACACATACAGCCAAAATATTATACAAGGTATATAAAAGGTAACGGTAATTTTTTAAGGATTTAAAAATGGTTTACAAGAATGCAATTGATTAACACTACATATGGCTCGTATACACTTTTTTTAAACTTTAAAGATTCTAATCTAATCCATCGAATTGCCCCAAATAGGGATGATTATTGTAGAACTGAGGAAACATATCCATGATACGCCAAAAGAGACGCGTTTAAGCCTGCCACTTCTCTTATTCTTCTCAAAACATACACAAATCTGTCAAGTTGCAAAGAGAAAGTATTGCAAAGAGAATCAATATGATATTTCCAATTACAAAATTTATCAATTTTTATTCCTATAAAGTTAGTAGAATCTACATTCTCAATATTAATACTATTCAGAAAAATATCTAACTTCTTAGTTTACCTATAATGTGCTTGAAACTCCAAGAGTCGGATAAGTTCGCAAGTTTGTCGCATGTTCCCTCATGAACTCGATGTCAAGTGATGTTACATTTTTTTATGTAACATTACATTTTGCGTTATAAACTTAACACTTAACTTGTGTTTAACGACTTAAAATTAAACGTCTTAGGAAATTTTTGAGTCGCAAATGTCGAATTTCTCTCATTTGACAGCCCTAGCCCGCCCTCTAACGTTCTCAGCAAACGATACCTACTGTACTTGGAAACTATTCACTATTGTATTTCAGGAGGTTTCCGATCTCCAGTCAAACATTCCAGCATCGCTCCTGGACAGCTCACCGTCTCGTCTCTCCTCTTAGTTCTTCAAATTGTAGACTTTCCTTGAAGAACAGTCTTTTGATAATGATTTCACTAACTCGTGGATTTTTTTGTCTTCATAGAACAGAATGCCTACTGGCTGATGTCAACCGTCATATACTTACTTGTACAGAGCCCTGGGCATTGCAATCTCAAAATCCTGCGATAAGGTTTAACTTTACTCCTATTGTCCTATCATTATAATGGTAAACGCAAAATGCCCGTGTTGGTCCGGGCTCCTTTGCAGAATAGACCATCTGTCTTCCTGCCAAGCTCGTAAAAGGCGAGCATAGGCTTACCGTCACTAACGCCGTGAAATCCTACTAGGTGGTAGAGTTTCGCGGCGACTCGCCCAGATTGGTACCACCGCCTTACCTTTCCTTCCACCATAACGTCGATTGCTTGCCGTTGACGTGTTCCGGTTTGGAGGGTAAGGAAGAAGGTAAACTTACTTTTGCTCGAGGCCTAACATCCCGGCCTCAGGTTGGCAACGCACCAGTACCACCATTGGTGTCTCTAGGCGGCATGAATTTCTTACCATTAAGAAATCCGTCTGCTTGTTTGCCTTCCATTATCATAAAAAAATTGGATTCTACTCCCTAGTATGCTGATCATCTACCAAATGGCTGATCCCATTTTAAGTCTATCACTTCTCTTGGAATCCACCTGGAAGCAAAGGATGTGATACCACTTTTTTCATCTTAATAACAGTTTGGTTGTCTAACGGTTGTTGTACACTGCTTCTAAAGTTTTGTAGAATTGGGTAAATTCAGATACATTCATCAGGTAATCATCAGATAATCAAGGATTTTCATTCAGGACGTAAAAAAACATGTGCGTCGGTTTTACAATTAAGTACTCGTACCTACGTAATGCTTCAGTCGTTTATCGTGGTTAGTTTTTATGTATGCAAAGGTAATAAAGAAGGAAAAATATGAGATTGATATGAAATAATGCCGAAGGTCACAAGTTGTGGATAAAGATGGTCAGAAACACGTGGACGCGGCAACCTTGTGATAAGCGGCATCTGTTGATAGTGTGCCCTGACGCAGCCGGGCTGGCGCATTTCTCAGAGCT
>NJDD01000034.1:317900-352422 GCA_002245505.1 Calephelis nemesis
ACCCCGCCGCGGTCACTGACCCCCCGCGCCTGCCTACCGAACCCAGTCGCTACTGGCCGCGGCGCTACCGACCACATCGCAGGACGCTTCTCCAAAAGAAAACCTTTCTTTGACACAAACTTAGATAAATAGAAAGATAACAGATATCCCCGAACAAGTCACACAAATTGAATCTAACCCCATCGTAAGCAAATTATATGCTTGTGTTATGGGTGTTAGTCAACGATTCTAATACATAGAAATACTTAAATAGATACCAGAGTATATTTAATAAACACCCAGAACAGTCGATGTAGTTAGACGTGTACGCTAGCCACTCGACCAACGAGGCGGTCATAAGATAACCGTATACCTTTTATATACTCAGGTAGGTAAATAAAAAACTCATCAGTGAAAATTACACGTCATCCATATATACTTACCAATTATTATTTATTTAAATTTCCTGTCTATTCTACATTTCCAAGCGGAAAACACAATGGAATGAACACGTAAGTGATGTGTCTCCCAAGTTGACCGCTGAGTCCAACTGCGATAGTGGAAGGATCAAGCAATTCAAGTCACTGTCGAACAAAAGTATCGTCACATCCCTTCGCCAACTATTTGTGGTGGTGGTGCAGTTCTAAATTTGTTACATCATTGGTGGTAATTTTGTTGCGCACTCACTAAATTAATTTTAAGTTATCGCTGTCTTCTTTCAACGATAGTAACAGAAAGAGACAAAACACTTTTAGTGCTGTCAAATTAGACCGTACATGTCATTTCTCCATACGTTCGATCGATCAATTCGCATAAAAACATCAAAATTAGAGATGTTCGACCTAATCTGACATGTCTAAAACGTTCCATCTCTTTTGTTTTTGTTTCATTTGAAAAAGATAGCATACATCTAAAATAAGTTAAGTTTGTGAACAGCAGAATTACCACCACTGTCCGCCTTGGATCGCTACCGGGAGCTGAATCCGAGCCTCACCGACGATTTATTAATGTTTTATATCTCTACACCAAATGTCTGTGGTAGGCCTGAGACGAAATAAATCTGGGTATTATGCTCTGTTAGATCAACTTATTTCTGCAGCCATTACATCGATACCATCACCGAGTCGGCAACGGACTTTAATGCCAATAGACATCGTCTATTTCTTACAGTCCGGAAAACATCTGCTTATTGGACTGATTTCCAAAAAACAAATAAAAAATAATTTTGGTTATAAAAAATCGATAGGCGACCACATGACCCCAGAAACTCTGGATGTTAACTCAAGTCCGAAGACAATTGGGAGGATCCTATAGGTATAAGTCTAAAAATTAGTCCTGTCAACTTGCTACCGTCCTTATCTGGGGACTGTCTTCAGATTGAGAGATAAATAATATGAACAGCTGCTCGTAGGTAAGTCGCTTGTGTACTTATAAACTTACTTTAACATAGGTACGGCCTGCGATCGACTTTTCTAGACTCACTTTACTGTGCGGATGACTCACTGGAAAAGGTTTTTTGAATCATCAAACCGGCCAGTTTACGTCGATCATATACAAACCTAAACATATCGAGGCTGCAACTTGTGCTTGTTATTGTCCAAATAAAGTATTAGTTTAATACCCCGTCGCTTTGCTTAAGTTAAGTACTTACCAATTTTATAAACATCGCATTTTATAAACATAGAATAACGTAACAAACTACCATCCCTTATATATTCGGGTAAAAAGCTAATCGACTGATGACGTTGCGTTTTTGCAATACATGGTTATTGCAATTTCGTCTTTGTATATAAAAGAACATATCAGGTATTTTTAGGCTATCGATTTTTTCTATAATGTAATTTTAATTAAACAGTTTATTTTGCAAAAAGGTTGGAAATGTTGTTCGTTAAAACTTCCATCATAAATAGACGAAAATGTTTAAGGATAATGTTACATGTGTCGAATGTTACATGTGGTTATGTGGTGATATGCGTATGGAATAGTTGACGTCGGTGTGATGAGTTTGAAATCGGCGACAAGCAAATTTAAAACTAGTTCTTATTGAGATGTATGACGGCTAACGCACTTGGCGACCGAATGGCGACGCTTTGGCGACGCAGGAACGCAAGACCTAGCCATGGCAACGTCGCTGGCCACGTCGCAATAGCGTCCCGGTGAGTTATGGCCCTTACTTATAATATAATTATTAGTTTAAGGCTATACGTATATAATAAATATTAAATACATGTTATTTTTTGCTTTTTAGGTCTGAAGTCGTTTTTTTTAACGTAGCTATTTTTATGCATATTTTACACAATTTGTATTTAGCATTTACCTTGATGTTCATTTGTTAAATAAAACTAATAAGACTTAAAACTAGGAAAAAAAAAGTATCTTCACGCCCGTATCCCCGAAGAGTTAGGCATAGGCAGAATCAGGGCACAGTCTTAATTTTATAATTTTTAGAATTTTTTTAGAATTTTAGCACATAATAGAAATTAGTATAAAGTTAAAGTGGGTAAAACAAATCCAAATATTTTATGGATAGCATGGTGAAAATTATTTGACTCTTATTATTTGATTATTTGAATCGTCGGTGAAAAAAATAATAAAATAAAAGGTGTCGTTTCTTCCATAGTGGACGAAAATTTTGTGGACGAAACTTTAGCAAGACCATCATCGGTTTCATTATTAACTTCACATTTTTTGTTTGCCATTTTAAAATGAAACTTTTAGATTAAATGTTTAAAATGTTATTATTTGACAACCCTGACCCTTGACTGACTTGCCGTGAGTAGGTATATAAAATGTCGGCATGAATTCAAGAACAAAGGAGTTGGACTACTGGTAGGTAGAATTCTAAATACTGTGACCAGGGTACCCACGACTAGCCGAAGACACTAAGTTCCACAATGTGCTAAGTGGTAAGCCTATCGACAACCGGGCACATATCCAAACCCGAGCAACGTTTTTTTTATTAGAAAATTGGAAAAACCCAGTTTTCTTTTTTTGTCCGACCCGGAATTCAAACCCGCTAGACCACAGATTATAGTGCCAAATATAGTCTAAATAAAATGTAGGTTTGCTACTTTGACATAGTTTACCTAATTGTTGCGGACCTGCGAGAGGTCTGGTAGATGTATGGGCCCAGGGAAAGGAAAGAAAAAGATAATGGATTTTGATTTAAGTTATTCTTTAAAACATTTTTGAATCGCCTCTTACATCTTACATCGCCTCTGTGGTCTAGCGGTTCAGCTGTTGGACTTGACTGCATGAGGTCCTGGGTTCGAATCCCGGGTCGGGCAACAAAAGGAAAATTGGGGTTTTCCAATTTTCTAATTAAAAAAAAACGTTGCTCGGGATAGGATATGTGCCCGGTTGGTGATAGGCTTGCCACCTATCACATTGTGGGACTTAGTATCTTCGGCTAGTCGTGGGTACCCTGGTTGTAACTCTGCCTACCTCTTCGGGGATATGGGCGTGAAGATATTTTTTTTTACTTTGGAATACGAGCGTTTCTACCTTAACGTAAGTAGGTACCTACCTGAGAAATAGCCCCGCTGTCAAGCTACCGGGTACGGATACCTCATGACAAGACATTATACTAATAATCCTCAAAATTTCAGCTATTTTAAAATGACGTAGGCTAGGGAGCTCTGAGATCTTGGACTATGCACTGTATATGAACATCAAAAAGTACCTAGGTATAAAAAAAAGCATCTTCACGCCCTTATCCCCGAACATGTAAGCAGAGGCACAACCAGGCCACCAACGACTAGCCGAAAACAATAAGTCTTACAGTGTGATAGGTGGCAAGCCTATCGCCAACCGGCCACATATCCAATCCCGAGCAACATTTTTTTATTAGAAAATTGGTAAAAAACTATTTTCTTTTTTGTTTTCCGACCTGGAATTCGAACCCGGGACCTCATACAGTCAAGTCTAACAACTGAACTGCTGCACCACAGACGCGATACCTATGTTGGTATATAAATACCTAGATACAATTTAAAAATAACTTGAACTAAAAATGTCTATTTGGCAATAGTATACGGTGCTTCATATATAGTTCGTGTCGCTAACTATATAAGGTTGTTGACCTCCTTCTATATCTTTACACGCCGTCACTAAAGGTATACTTCGCTGGAAACGGGAAATAATACGGTTCATTCCATCGTAGGCACTAGCGAACCGACGCGTCGCTCGTTGCTGAACCTTCTTATGTACTTAAAACATATTTATATATTATTTTTAAGCCTATCGTTGAGCCAGATAGCAGAATAATCTAGAAATTTTGAATCGGTATGGGATTAATCTCTTTTCGTCTTCGACAAAATGAGACACGCCTAAGTACATCGCATCGATCAACCGCGAGGCTCGGGCTCGATTCCCGACGGGGCAGTGTGATGAATATTTAGGTGTCTGCATTTCGGGGTCTGGGTGTTTATTAAATTTATTCTGGTATCTATTTAATTATATCCATGTATTAGTATCGTTGACTAACACCCATATCACAAGCATATAATTTGCTTACTTTGGGGTTAGATTCAATTTGTTTGACTTGTCCAGGGATATTTATTTATTTGTATTTATTTATCATCATTATCGTTTTTTCATTTGATCAATATTTTTTATGTACGTTAATCAATTTCTCCGTCATTTGTTAACCTACACTAAAAACATTTTTGAAATGATAAAGCATGTGTCTAAGGGTCAGGGGGCGTCCACAAATTACGTGAGATGTTTAAGGGGGGGAGGAGGTCGATTCGAATCTCACCTAATCTTACGTTGGGGAGAGGGGGACCTCAGGTTGGCAACGCACCATTACCATCTTTGGTGTCTCTAGGCGGGGTGAATTTCTTACCATGAGGAAATCCGTCTGCTTGTTTGCCTTCCTATAACATTAAAAAAAAATTACACATGCTGTACGCATAATATTTTTGTGGCCAGTCGCCAGTAGGGAAAGCCCTATATTGCTATTCTGGTATCGACAGACTATTTGTGTTATGGGTTTTCCTTAATTTCCATAAACGTATGCTTTTACACAGTACCAATGTATCGTATCGTGCGTTTCAATGATTCCAAAGAATATGTGTACAGAGTTTCATGATGATTGGTAAAGCAATTTTCGCGCGTAAGTGTAACAAACAAACTTACATTTTTTAATTTTATATTCTATACAGTGTTAGGCGTAGGTATCATACGAAAAAACTCTACATTTTATTAGAAAATTAAAAAAAACACATATTCTTTTTGTCGCCCGGGAATCGAACCCGGGACCTCATGTCAGTCAATTCCAACACCGCTGAACCGCTAGACCACGGAGGCGATACAAAAAAATCGAAACTAATTAACCGACTATAATGAATTTCAACATGAAATGAAAATAGTTAAACCTTTGCAAAGTAGATAGGCTATTTTTAAGCCGGATTTCTCATTGGTATTCTGCGGCAAATCAAAATGACTTTACTAATAGCCGAGCAACTACCTTATACTTTTATTCCTGCCTACCTTGCAGGGGGACATAGTGTGAAGATATGGACCTAAACGTAAGACGACCCGTACGTTCTCTACATTCCGGATTTTAAGTTACTTGGTCACATTATACTGAGTTTTGATATATCTGAATTGTGACGTGAAAAAAAATACGACACAATCTTTAAGTACGATAATAGCCATGTCTGTATTGCAGCGAGATATCTCTGGTCTTCTTCTACTCGTATATTTGACCTACGTATTTTTACTATAATAAAATATGAGGAAAAACTCGTATTGAGTCACATCTAAAATCAATATTCACGGATATATTTTCCTTGTATCATTGAATTCTGTATTGTAAATTTATTATAAATCTTTACGTATTTTATGTTTTCATAACTTTATATTACGAAACTGTAAAATAGTTTTGTTTTATAAGCCCAGCGCTTTTTTGAACTTTTTGAGTTATATAGAAGCCCAAGAATCTTATTTATAATCTAAGCCATGTTTACCAAAACGGGAAAAGCTAGAGCGTAGACATGTTGAATTAATTGAAAAACTAGTCTAGTCAAAATAAAATCATTTGTATGGCTACTCCATTGCGTTGTATGCGTTAATTGCACTTTGGGTAAAAGTGACCATTGCCATGTTATGATAGATATATCATTAGCAAATTTAAAAGTAAAAAGTCACCAATTTAAAAAAAAACAGTGGTGAGTTTTAGAATTATTTACCCACAATGACAATAACATCCTGTAAAAAGTAATATTTTTAGTGGATATTTCCTTTTTTTAATAAAATAAATTGTAACTATAAAAAATGCGCTTAAGGTGATTTTTTAAATATAAATCGTTCGAAATAAATCGTTTTCCGGTGTGTAGCGGTGCATTTGACCCTTCGACCGATTATAACAGTGACGAAACAAAAAATGTGTTATGCAATACCTATCGAAATATACACATTATCTTTTTTTTATGATACTGGAAGGCAAACAAGCAGACGGATTTCCTGATGGTAAGAAATGCACGCCGCCTAGAGACACCAAAGGTGGTAATGGTGCGTTGCATACCTGAGGTCGGGATGTTAGGCCTCGAGCAAAAGTAACTTTACCGGCTAACTTACCCTCCATACCGGAACACATCATGACGTTATGGCGGCAGGAATAAGTAAGGCGGTGGTATCAATCCGGGTGAGTCGCTGCGAAACTCTACCACCTAGTCATATGTCACGGTGTTAGTGACGGTAAGCCTATGCTCGCCTTTTACGAGCTGCCTGGCAGGAAGGTGGATGGTCTATTCTGCAAAGGAGCCCGGACCAACAGGGGGAAAAAGATCATGTTCATGAAATTGAAAGATAGGTATCTCTGAATTTAGTCGGATGCAGCAAAAGCAGCATGTTGTATAGTTTTTAGCTGTCTATATACCTACAATATTCACGTTTATTCTACCGGAAGCAAATTTTAAGGGAACAGAGAACCCTTACCTTGAGTTTACGGCTTGTTTAGTTTACTATACTCGCTACGGTTCCATTATTTGAATGAACTCCCTACCCCGTAAGGGACTTGGCATGAAGATATGTATGTATGTAAAACTTTGAACAGCGCCTCTATTGATAACTAAACGAAACACATTTTTAGACCAAAAGTGTCATATATTTCAATACGTACATACCGAACGTAATCTATACAAAATTTAAATATTTATAAGTATTAGTATCGTTAACTAACCCAAGTCGCATGCCATGACACAAACATTAAATTTGCTTACTTTGGGGTTAGTTTCAATTTGTGTAGGTATGTAATGTATGCAGTGTAATGTATGTATGTATGTAATGTATGTATTTATTTATGTATGACTTTGTTATAGCATCATTAACTTTTTTGATCGCCTCTGTGGTCTAGCGGTCCAGTTGTTGGACTTGACTGCATGAGGTCCCGGGTTCGATCCCGAGTCGGGCAACTAAAAGAAAATTGGGTTTTTCCAATTTTTTTATTTAAAAAAAGTAGCTCGGGGTAGGACATGTACCCGGTTGGCGATAGGCATGCCACCTATCACATTGTGGGACTTAGTATCTTCGGCTAGTCGTGGGTGTGTCCTGGTTGTGCCTCTGCCTACCTCTGCGGGGATATGGGCCTGAAGATACTTTTACTTATCATTAATTTTTAATTGAAAATCCTTCGCCCGCGGGTGTGACTTGCAACATTCAAACACCGTAGTGATTCTTCAATTCAAAATGTTTTTGATTCTACTTGACGAGTTTTGATGAAACATAGCTTAGAGTTTAGGCTCTGAATGAGACTTTTATTGTTCCCGTATTGCTAAAAACATATTCGTTCAATAAAAGCAAGTAAAAGAGAGTTATAAAAGCAACGTTGTGTTCTGAAGCGTCCTCGCAATGTACGCCAATAGCTTTTTGGGAAATATCTTTTTGCCCCGTGTTGGTCCAGGTCCGGTGAGAGGAATAGGCCATCTGCCTCTCTGCCAGGCAACTCGTAAAAGGCGAGTACTGGTTAAAATATAGGTCATCACTAACAAAACGACTGGTGGTAGAGTGCTGTACAGCAATTTTTCTCTTACAGAAATCCACCGCCTTACCTATTCCTGCTGCCATAATAACTGTGTTATGTTCCGGCCCGGAAGGTAGGGTAGCCGGTCGAATTATTTATTCAGAAATTAATAATTAACTAGATATATTTTATTTCTATCATATGTGAACATAAGTTAACATACTTATGTTTTAAGGTATTCTATTTGTTTTATGAATTGATACATACGTACATACATACCTTCACGCCAAGTCCCTCACGTAGTAAGCAGATAGTATCGAGTGCCAAACATCACGGTCCTGGCAGACTTGTCTGACTTCCTTCACATTTATTATCCTTTTTATACAAATATGCCTGTTTCGGAAACTCTTGACACCTCCGGATACCACCCGAGCGATTTGATCCTGGAATGTCAACCTAGGTCTACCCGGGTACCTACATCCATCCACATCCACATTGTTTATCTGTTTTCGTCAATCTTTATCTGTCATTATTTGTCACCCTCAACCAACAGACAATGCTATTTCGTATTTTAACACCAACACTTTCTTTCAATCCCACTTTTTCTAGGATTTCACAGTTACAAATGCTGTCAGCAAGCCACACCACAAATTTTCTGAAGCGTTCCATTGTGGTCGCATTTATCTCACTCTCATCCTTTTCTGACATACGCAATTTTCGCTTCCACACAACGACGCTGGGATAAGCACAGGATTATGTAAAGGGAGTCTAGCACTGACTCATGTGACTTAAAACCTTGCTTTGAAATATCTTACTCGGCGCTCCATTCACACTATTCCGCACACACTCCCCTTTCTACCTTCCCTGCTAAAACTTACACTATCCTCTGTTATAATTCACAGAAATAATTATCATTTACAACTAGAAGCATTGATTATTATAAATTCTATCCATGTATATATAAATGAATCCGGTCAGTAGAAGGTTCTTATGAAGAGAGAAACGGGGAAAGTTTTGAAACAAAACAGTTTTTAGTTTTTGCTAACAAACTTTTAGTAGGTGTTAATATCAAACGATATGAAGTTCGGCGGGCCAGTTAGTATAATATAATATAAAAGTAACATAATATTCTTAGTTATAAAAGTTCTAATTATTATTGACTATTATATTTTCTTTTATTGAATTTGAATTATTTGCTATTTAAAAGTATTTGCTAAAGTTTGATTTTTTACACTTAGTTTGAAATGGCGCATATTTGACGTTTATTCTGATCATAGTAGAGAAAATATTTTTATTTATAAGATTTCAATCTTATACATACATTCATACTAGCTGAGCCGACAGACGTTATCCTGTTCTAACTATGGATATTGATTTTGTTTTCATATGCGCTTTCTCTTGACGATAAATAATTCGACAAAAAAGAATGAGCAAACCTGGTCCGTCTGTTCAGGCGTGAGGTGACGTCTAGGGAAAATAAAATATATTAATTTTAGTACGCGGTACTTTTTCTGTATTTGTTACAAATCTTTTTTAATAACCTATCGTGTCTGTATTTTCAAAAAAAGAGTGATTATTAGTAAAGCTGTTTCTGAACTCACTGAGTGACGCGTGTGATGAATCTCAACCTTCCTTCCGAAGAGTAAACCTTCTCAACCAAAACACAACAGTGGCGAGCACTACAATACAATTTTCTCTAGGCGATGTGAATTTCTTACCATCAGGAAATCCGTTTGCTTGTTTGCCTTCCAATATAATAAAAAAAACTACCAGAAATCAACGGGCCTTTCAAATTGTAAGAACTTTTCGATTTCTACTGAAGAAATGACCCAATCCGTTTATATCAGATGGAAAGCTTGTTCCCATTCTATATAAACGTATTACAATAAACCAAAAAGGAACAAACACAATCAGATTAAAGCCTAGAACGAATTCATAAACCAAGTGAAAGTAATAGCAACGCGGCGCTCGGAACTGGGACACTTTCATTTTCATTGCATTTCTTTTCGGATATAACGCACTTAGCATTAATTATCCTATTGTTTATTTGTGATTCTGGAGACATTACCACGTACACCAATATGGGACCGACCTGCAGTGGTATATGGTATTTTATATGCCTACAATAAAAGTGTCCTCCTTCATTAGAGTTGAGATACTTGTAAGGGCTTACCGATGTGTCTTCATCTTCATTTGATTTCTGATCTCCGAGGGTTTCGGTGGTCACTTAAAGCCAAGTGGTCACTCAGTCAGAGCTGTCAGCTCTTTGCCTCCTTTTATTGCTCAACTCAAACTAGAGTTCACAAGCCCATACGGGTGGTTAATGGGTCGTTGTTATTTTCTAAAATGGCCTGCAATAAATAAATAAATATCTCTGGACAAGTTACACATATTGAATCTAACCCCAAAGTAAGCATACTATATGCTTGTGTTATGGGTGTTAGTCAACGACTTTAATACATAGAAATACTTAAATATATACCAGAATAAATTTAATAAACACCCAGACCCGGAAATGCAGACATCTAAATGTTCATCACACAAATGCCTGCGCCCGTCGGGAATCGAACCCAAGCCTCGCGGTTGGTCGATGCAGTTAGGCGTGTACGCTAGCCACTCGACCAACGAGGCGGCAATATTCGACTGTTTTTCAATTCCAAAAATTAATGAGATAAGTTTTGAAATAACCCCCGCCAAAACCTTTTCGTAATGTTAGCATGTAGTTACTCGTCGTATCATGCACGTCAGCTTTCAAATAAAACAATATGTATCAAAATCGGTCCATTCGTTTAGAAGTTATTATGTAATAGACAGACAAACACACGGAGACATGAAACAATTATAACACCCTCTTTACCCGTCGGGACTCAAAGACACTCACAAAATCCATTCCAGATGATTAAAATTAAGTAAAGATTCATAAGTTCTTGTCCAACGCGCATGTTGACTCAAATGTTATATTTGTTACATTGACTCATATGACTTATTTGTTACATTTTTAAATAACCGACACGAATTAAAAGTATTCGGCTATAGAAAACATTTTCCGTATTACTTAGTTACGAAATTAATCGACCAATAACAAATTTTGATAATTTTTTATAGCGAAACCAACGAACTACCATTTTATTTTAATAATGACTCGACTAGTGGTTTATGTGGGACCATCTCAGAATCAATAACTATCACTTGTAAAAAGAATCGTTTAACCGAGATATGGTACAACGAAATTTAATTCGGTTTTTCGTAGTAAAACAACTATTACGATTTCGCGTGTTCTTCTATCAGTCAGTATCAGTCTGATAATGTGAAATTTAATTAAATCATAAGAGAAATTTTGTGTGTGCGTTTGTTAGTTCGTTAATAAAAATAATATCTGAACAACAAAAATGTAGAAAGCCCATAATGTCAATGTGGCTAATTGAAAATAAACATAATTCTTCTTCTCAGTGTTGACAGATAAGTTAATTTAATTAATAGCAAAATATATAATAAAGAAAGGTAAATAAAATAAAGAAATGTAGCAAGACAGAATTTTTGTAATTTTAGGCTTCTATTTTTTTTACTATTATTTTTTAATTGAGCAATGTTGAAATTATTCCTACATTTCTCTCATATAATTTCTAGGCTGTTTCGAAAAGTAAACCGGATTTTAAGTAAACGGCGCCAAATGAACAAAACGTCTTCGGTACGGAAGTGAGCTACGAAAGTTTGGTTTATCTAGGTCGCTCTACACTCTCATCACTTTTTCATAACGAGAGAAGTTTCTAATGATATACTCAATGCAATAAATATTGTCGTTGTAACACAATAAGTGACACTGGCAACTCGCGTTCGATTTGTTACTTCTTATCATATTATTAAGAAACTTATTGGTTTCGGCGCCATCGAGAGAAAAGATGGTCGAAGTTTTTTCATAATTATTGAATTTCGTGTTGATATTGAGTGAAATTAGTCAATTTTGGTGGCATTTTGTACAATTTTGTTCAGTGAAAGTGAACAAATGAAATAATCACGAAGAAATTAGCGTATCGTGTATTTCCTCCAAATCTCATTACATGAGCTTGAGTAATGAGGCCACCGCCTTACCCAAGAGCCAAACATGACTTACTGACGACTTATGACTGATGACTAATTATAATTGATTAAAATTGTTAAAAAATTTGATGCCAATTTCTACTTGACTAATGGCAAAATACTAACGTATAGGCCAAAACCTATTGAAAGAAAGAAGAAACTTATTTTCAGTATCATCAATTTAACACGTCATGTGTATGTACATGTAGAATATTTACATAAGATACCTTTAATTTGCTATACTCACGACTTTGGCCGCCTAATCTGTCGAGAATTAGAGAGGGAGAGAAGCTTTTCTCTATATATTATCGATAAAACTCTCTCTGCCCCTACTTTCTAATAGAATAATAAAATAAAATGCTAGGATGAACGTTTTTCTGAATGCAAAAAAAAACAAACACGACCTCAACCTTATTATTCTTACTAGTACTTTAATTCCTTGAAAATGGTTAGATTCCATGTTTTATTAAAAACTAAGAATTAAAAAATTTAAATATATTACAATACTTAAATAGGAACGAAATATTTATTTATTTATTTATACGTTAAAGATATAAGTAAATAAATATTCTGTTAATCTAAATTAACACGATAATACTAACATAGATAGATACTAACGTATGGGTAAAATTGTTGAGAATAACTAATTAATACTCCGAAATACATAATTTTAATAATGTAAATAAAATATCGAGCGCTGTGAGATTTTTTTATCATACGGGCCGATGCAGAAAGTTTACTTAAGCTTACAATATTTTTTTGATTTAAAATTGTAAATTGTAATGCTTTTTACTGACAAAAGCTAACAGTACTTTGCAGATTTATATATTGTAACTAAAATAAAATTGTTTATGCTTGTTATTTTACTGATACTGATAGTTAGACGTATGTTAACCGCTTATTTTATTTTGGTTTATTTGGTTATGTATTATGGTTAGATAAAGATGAGTTAATTATATCAATAATATTATATTTAAAACATTCTGAGTTACGATTACGTCAAAGTTGAGGAGGTATCTGTAACACCGTAGTTTGACATTGGTACGGGTACGACCATACGACCTTAATCGTTAGTAAATGGACTTAAAATTGCGACTACGGATTAACTTCAAAATATGTTAACTTACGTTAAATTTCCACCAGTCCTAAATCGTTGACCCTGTGAGTGCATCCCACTTACCAAACACGACTGAATTTTAAGAGTAAAGCTCGGAATCTCGTCAAAATGTAGCTAGAAATGAAACAAAATGTTTAGTCTAATGCTGCTACGTATCTCGGGAAAGTGGCATTCATACTGCTGTACCCCAAGCACTGCAGTTACTTATACGTCTTTCATCTCCGTGTCAGTCCGAGTCCTCTGTGTAAAACAGTCCATGTAACTCCCTCCCAGGCAGATCGTAAGAGGTGAGAATATGTTGAACGTTTTACCCGTGTCGGTCCGGGCTCCTTTGCAGAATAGACCATCTGCCTTTCTTGCCAGGCAGCTCGTAAAAGGCGAGCATAGGCTTATCATTACTATCACCGTGACATCTGACTAGGTGGTAGAGTTTCGCAGCGACTCGCCCGGATTGGTACCACCGCCTTACCTATTCCTGCCGCCATAACGTCATGACGTGTTCCGGTTCGGAGGGCAAGGTAGCCGGTAAATTTACTTTTGCTCGAGGCCTAACATCCTGACCTCAGGTTGGCAACGCACCATTACCATCTTTGGTGTCTCTAGGCGGCGTGAATTTCTTACCATCAGGAAATCCGTCTGCTTGTTTGCCTTCTTATATCATAAAAAAAACGTATATATACGTAAGACTACTAGTAAAAGAGTGCCCAGCAGCACCTTCTCCTGATAGGGATCCGCCACCTTATCCATTCCTGCCAGCGTAATGACACTATCATGTTCCGGTCCAAAAGGGTGGGGTAGTTGTAGAGTATCGTTAGTTATGTAGTCATAACATCCTGGCCACTGGACAGTGATGCACATGTATGGGTAAGGTATCCGAAAGCTATGGCGCGGGGAAACTCCTATCGATAGAAAATGTAGATTAACCTCTATATTGATACAGTCAAAACTCAAATAGAAAGGTGAAAATCATGCCAAGGTTATTGGACGGCTATTTTTTAATATCGCGTGACTGAAGCCGAATTAAATGATTATTTTCCAAAATGTGCGTTGCGCGTCGGTGTTTGGCGTAGGGAAACTTTGATTGCTTTCTACCGATGGTAAGACGCAGGTTAACCTCCTTGCTATAGTCAAGTGGAAAGGTGAAATTTAGCGGAGCGAGAAATCGACGGGATGCAATGTTTATTGTATCGAGTCCACGTCGAAGGCTGCGCGTGCGCAAGAGAAACTGAAAGTAACATCGCCGCATTCAACCCACTTTCACTGCTCTGCTCCGATGCGCCGTCATACCTACTACTGCATTATTCATTTGAGGATCATATCTCGCCACTGTGGTCTAACGGTTCAGTTGTTTGACTTGACTGAATGAAGTCCCGGGTTCAAATCCCGGGTCGGGCAACAAAAAGAAAATTGGGTTTTTCCCATTTTCTAATAATAAAAATGTTGCTCGGATTTGGAAATGTGCCCGGTTGGCGATAGGCTTGCCACCTATCACATTGTGGGACTTAGTGTCTTCGGCTAGACGTGGGTGTCCTGGTTGTGCCTCTGTCTACCTCTTCGGGGATATGGACGTGAAGATGCTTCATATCTAAAAATGTGTGTGTGTTGTGATCTTCCAGCAAACTGCGCACACACAAATTATAAATACATGCGATAATTTGACATTGACAAAAGTCATATCATTAGCAATATCGTATTAGCCTTTTTCCTGGAAAGATTAAAAAAAGATCCGCTAGGGGCAGCACCAGTGGGGGGTACATATGTTTTGATTTCTCTATTGACAACACCGTTGAATGTACGTCTTATTAATATTAGAATAAATAAATATTGTGATAAAAAAATATCACGCCTACGAAACATTGTGCATTCGCTAATTGTACGTCTGATAGTCGGTACAAGCAGGATGGTGTCTTCGTGCCTTTATAAAACCACAAATTGACAAAAAAAGTGTTTGGGAGTGGATTCACTTATCACGAAGAGTAGATTTAACAGTTGAAAAAATAAAGAAACATACTTATACTTGTACAAAACACTTTATCAATTCAAATGGACCAACAGCGGAAAATCCTAATCCATTGGCAGCGACAGTTTCAAAGGTTGGTAATTGTTTATTTAATGAGGTTATATTTTATATTTGTTTGCATATTATCAATGTTAATGATAAATAATCAACTAAAATTTCTCTTTAATCATGCATAAAACATGAAATTTTGTGGTTTAAATTATTGCCTAATTTTTTGCCTTTATTACATTTATAAATTTTGATGTGCATGTGAGTGCATCATAACCGTAACATACAGTATAATCCTCAAGTTTGTAAAGTAAAGCAACAATATGAGAACAGTTCTCTGAAGGAGATGCTGGACACTGACACTGAGCATTTATAATTTTGCTACTTTTCTTATCCAAAGCTATACTTATTTTATACTTTACCGTGACTCGAAAAGAAGATTGTATGTCTGCTCTTAAGTAGTACACCAAATCATTCGCATTGTCTTCCATATTTGACACAAAGTCACTTAAACAATACCGTCTTCCTCTTTGAAGTGCTTTCGAGTTTCCACATTCGGAAGCTGTTCGTCATCGTCAGATAAAATAGCATTCAAATCTAAAGCATCAATAGGACCGGTAGTATTATAATTATACATGATAAATAACATGATAGCATAGCAAAAAGAACGAGGGATAGCTTGGGATGGAAAATTTGCCCAGTTTGTAGTAGGAAAAATGCAGGACTTTGAACTTGGTAGAGTTGGATTGAGTAATTTTATACATTGCTGTTTATCCGCTAGACTATTAACATTTTTTTTACTTATAGTAAAAAAGTTTGCAATGCATTATTCGATTCTTAAATATACAAAAAACAACAAAAGAAATGTTTTAAATGTTAAAAATTTAAACAACTCAATGACACATACGATAAAATTTATGAACCAACCAACCTTTCAACTAGGATATTTTTATTACCTGACACGGTTAAGCCACGACATGCAAGCCATCGTTTTAAGTCCATAACAAGATGATCTTGTACTTTTGCAAATTTCAATTCGCCCCAGATACATCATCTTCTGTTAATTCCATAATAATTTTATATGTTTAACGTTGTTGTCAATAGAAAATTCAAAACATATGTACCCCCCCACCGCTGCTGCCCCTAGCGGATCTTTTTTTAATCTTCCCAGGAAAAAGGCTAATTCACAAAAACTGTCATCACACGACTGTTAATGTAAGTGATTAGAAATTGAATGAAAATGATCCGTAGTAGCTCAATCAGATCACCAGTATAGAAGAAGGTCGTGACTTCAAATTCCTTTTAAGGTTATATTTTTATGAAAAATTTATACAATTATGTGCAGACATTCAATACCTATGTAATACCCTATTTGTTTTACAAAAATAACAATCTTTAAAGCATTTTTAACAACAAGAATTATTTTATTGGAGCGCAAACAAGCAGACGGATTTCCTAATAGTAAGGAATTCACGCCGCCTAGAGAAAACAAAGTTGGTGTGTTGCCAATCTGAGACCAGGATCCTTCCTACCTTATCCTCCCACTCAGAACACGTCAACGGCAAGACAGGAATAGATAAAGCGGTGGTACTAATCCAGGCAATTCGATGCGAAACTATACCGTTTAGTGAGATGTCACGGTGCTAGTGATAGTAAGCCTATGCGTGCCTTTTACGAGCTGCCTAGCAGGAAGGCGGATAATCTATTTTGCAAAGAAGCCCGGACCAATACGGGAGAAGGTTAAGTGGTGCACTTTGGTCAATTATTCATAAAAAATAATTGATATCACTCGGGTACTGATTCTCGTTATACTACCGAGCAGGAGTACTGTTCTGTGATATAGTAAGTTGTACACTTGGCACCTATTTTATTTAGTTTTAATATTACTAACCAATTACATTTTTTCTATCATATTTGAACATAAGTTAACATAACGTATTTTTATTTTAGCACTTGCCCTGTGCTTGGGTTAAATTTCTATAAATTTTTAAAGAAAGAAAAAGAAAAAACCTCGCCCCAGACAGGATTAGAGCAGTAGCTCAGTTTGTTAGAGTATTCGTCAGCTTAAAACGAAAGGTTACACGTTGAAATCCTGTCTGGGATGAGGTTTTTTCTTTCTTCAAAAATTTCTAAGTTAACTTATTTATCGTTTACGGTATTTATTTATTTAACGAATTGATATTTCATCTATGAATGGTAAAACAATAGAAGCTTACTTTCACAGCAGAAAATATTGCTACAATAAAATATTGTACCACTCCACTCTATACGAAGTGAAATCAAACATACAGACAGTATTAAATACGGATCAGTAGATCTAAGTGTGTAACTAAATTTGTAGTACGTAACTAATGTATGATCAACATTTTCTGGCAAACATCCTTAGAGTTTTCCACGGAGAAATGTAAATCAAAGAAAATTTCGAGCTTGCTATTGAAGTTTGGACATAGACTTTACGCCCATATCCCCAAAGGACTAGGCAGAGGTGGCATGGCATGGCATGGCACCCACGACTAGCCGAAGACACTAAGTCCCACAATGTGATAGGTGGCAAGCCTATCGCCAACCGGGCATGTTTCCAATCCCGAGCAACATTTTTTTATTAGAGAATTGGAAAAACCCAATTTTCTTTTTTGTTGCCCGACCCGGGCTTCGAACCCGAGACCTCATGCAGTCAAGTCCAACAACTGAGTCGCTAGACCATAGATTATATATACACATATATAACTATAATATAACTGAACTTCATGCAACACTGCCAAGCCAATCTATCATTTACCATCTTAACCACAGCATTGTTCATTCCGAGTGTTTCTCACGTTTACTTGTGGGAACTCAAAGTCCTACTCTTACTACTCTCACTTTTCCATGGTAATAGGCATCCTGAATATTGAATCCTTTGGCACACCTGGCCCGTTTCTCGACATTTAGCCACCTATTCCTTATTCGATCTCTTCTACTGGCGGTATTTAGTAGACCTTTTGAACACGTTTAATCTGTCAGTTTACTTATAACATGACCGTATTTTAAACTACTTTCCCGAAATTTATATTAAATTATTTATTTCATCTCTTGATATATGCGGTGGGAAAGCGAACCAACAAACAGATTTGACAGTAGGAAATAAACGTGGCTAGGATTAATCGCAGATGATGACGATGACAACTGTGCGTTGCCAAGCTGAGGCTAGGAAGTTATAAGACCCTTGTGTAAGTTTAGCGGCTACCATACCTTTTGGAATAAATATGCGACAGTGGTGCCCACTGACTTTAAGGTAACAGGATTAGGTTAGGCCGCACCGAAAGAGTCATCGCCTTAGAAATAAATTAATGCTTAACTGAACCCAAAGAGATTTAATGAAAACAATTAAAAAAAATAAGTCGAACAACATAATGTGATGATAATATGTATCACTTAGGTATAACACTTTTAATTATTTATACGGGACACTCGATATTTCAGCCTAGTTGCATAGGCCGAAATATTGACAAATAAAAATAAAAAGAGATCGTGAGTATCTCTCGATATACTCGACGATTTAAGTTTAAAAACACTTAGGTATGTATAGTTTTTAATGGATTTTACTTACATTTATTTCATAAACAGACAATCACATTTTTAATTTTGTTCCTGATTTTTGTCCACATCAATGTTGTTGACATTTAATAATTATGAGTATATTAGTTTATTTAATATAGATTTAGTTGTGTATTATATTTAAAAATATTTTTTCATTTATTAATCGACTTTGGAAGAATGCTACAATGCTACATACAATGTTTGTGTATTTTTACCGATTTTAAGTTTTTTTTTCATTTATAAAATCGTACTTCTGACCTGGTCTCATTGGCACCAACTCCGGA
This sequence comes from Calephelis nemesis, assembly GCA_002245505.1. Taxonomy (NCBI): domain Eukaryota; kingdom Metazoa; phylum Arthropoda; class Insecta; order Lepidoptera; family Riodinidae; genus Calephelis; species Calephelis nemesis. The sequence goes on from NJDD01000034.1 coordinate 336,911, forward strand.
TCTGATTTTGAAATCCCAAGGAAATAGAGGAAAATATTGAGTTTTGTGACTTTTTGAAACCGCCGAAGCCGGTTTTTTGTAGTTTTGCTGCGATTACATTTTAAGGTAATAAACCTGTGAATAGTAACAGAAACTTGACGTGCTTCGTCTGGACTTTAGGAATGATATCAAATTGAAAGTTCCATTTTACTGAAGTAGGCTAGAACTAAGATACAGAGTAGAATTGTCATGCAGAGAAATTCCCTCGCCATTATAATAGATAGCCCATAGAAAACTACTTTCGTCGCAACTAAATTACATTTCTCTTTCTTCGTTCGTAAAACTATGACGAAGCTATATATATTGAAGTTGAAGATAGACATATAACTAGAATCATATAATCATTATTATGTAGATTAGCTATACTTTGATAATCAGAATCAGAAAAATCTTTATTCACTTGAACCATACAAGTGGTATTTGTGCGCGTCGACATTTTTTAAAACTACCACCGGATCGGAACGCGGCCACACACTGAGAAGATCCGGCGAAAGAAACTCAGCGGGCTTGTCTTTTTTCAATAATTATAATTAAAATATATACTAGATTAAAAATATAAATTACAATCTTACTTTAACTTAAATAAAAGGTACTTACAACAAATCATATTACAAATTGCAGTGGGAGATTAAAGCCTAATGTAAAAGGTGCGACTAACATAAATTTTTCTTTAAGGCCCCATACTCAGTCAGCCAGAAGAGCCAATCACCGCACTCCCTCGTTCCATGATTACTATGAAATATTGCGCTTTAAAGTAAACGTCTTAAGCGACAAATCACTATTTTTGACACTATAAAGTAATTTGAAAAAAAAAATATAAAAACTGAAACACTTATCTTTTAGGTATAGTACTTATCTATGTTTATGTTAAATCTGGTGTCGATATTTTCACAATTGAAGTAGACAGTTGGGTTTTGCTTTCAAAAAAGGGTTAACTTTTTGATTTTTTTCTATCGAGCAAAGTGAATTGAATCGTGTTTTGGAAGCACTAGTCTTATAAAGCATATTCATGTTAATCTTGTGTATTTTTGTCACCAATTGCTTTGTATGAAAAAAACAGTAACCTGCTGACGTATTTTAGCGTATATGGCCCCTTACTGTCTCACACTCCGACACTTGCCTTACATCCGACCAGACTGCAAACCGTACAAAAGTTAAATAAATTTTTAAATCACTTCCTGAAAAAAAGAGAATATTTGTTTGTGTCAACTTGTCTCGAATTCAACATTACTTTGTTTCATCATACACGGACGACATCATGATCATGGTCATGATAAAATTTTGTACTTAGTTATTCAGAAAAAAAAAGTATGTTCAAGCCCTTATCCCCGAAGAGATAGGCAGAGGCACAACCATGGCACCCACGACTAGCCGAAGATACTAAGTCCCACAATGTGATAAGTGGCAAGCCTATCGCCAACCGGACGCATATCCTATCCCGAGCAACATTTTTTTTTATTGGGAAATTGGAAAAACAGAATTCTCTTTTTGTTGCCAGACCCGGGATTCAAAACCGGGACCTCATGCAGTCAATTCAGAGCACAGAGGCGATCCAGAGATTTATTCAGACAAATTTCCATGAAACAAAGTATCTAACAGTCGGACGGACGATGCGGTCACATCTCCACGCCGATGAATTATGTATTCAATAAAATAAAAATAAAAAAAAGTTGTGTGTGCGATTCATACAAGATAGAAATGAAACTTCACTAAATCGACAAAAGAATGAGATAAGTATATATTTGTGTCTCTTACCTGCAAAAGAGTGAGATGAATATAAATTTGTGTCTCTTACCTGTCGCTTTTCCGTTGCAGCCGTTTTGAAATCACAATGATTCTAAAGAAGTTTCACTTCAATAACTCATAATTTTAAATATCCTCCCTCCGCCGCTAGAGTTTGAGGCTACCGTTCACTCCACTAAGAGTATATAGGTTAACGAACTTCCCCGTTTGTGAACCAACAAAATATAATCTCGCGCTAGGTGCTACTTTTATTACCAGTGTGAAATATTTACATTTAACTGCCACTTTCCGTTTACAATTTAAGATGATAAACTATATCATTACTTAAAAAGTACTCATTACTTATGTCATTATTTAGAAAAATAATAATAAGTATTATTGAATTACAAGGAGAATTTTTTCCCATATCAGTATTCCCCTGCCAACTAACACAACAAAAAAAAGAATTAGCGACGTTGGGCGATCCGTTCACGCGCGTTTGGCTGCAGCAGTTGAGTTTTAGATCTGGAAACAGCGAGTAATCTTTGTCGTAGCTGAATCCTTACACGTCTGTCCGGTACATTGAAGCACAGCAGTTTCATAATGCCTGCGTTCGACGATATTTCTCTTAAGATTTTCGTTACATAGCACGCAAATGCCAAATCCCCCCAACTATGCCTCAAATGAACGATGGATACACTCCATACAGCTTTGATGTAGTATGCGCTCCATCATCACCACAAATTTCCTCTCTGACGACGCCCACACTGCAGCGTGAGTTTCTAGTGACTTTGAACCAGAGCATTACATAGCGACCTTGCATAAGCACAAACCGAAGAGTTCTGTAGTAGTACGTACTTATTCTGGTTCCGTGTTAACGGTAGGTTTGATCGCCCTCCAAGACTCTTACTGAGTCTGTCCGAGATTTTATACTCGTGGTACCTGGAGTAAGGCTTGTGATCTGGTAAAAGTTATATTTTTTATAATCTAAGCTAAACAAGTAGTTAAATTTCCTGATATTAAATAAGACAAAGTCAACTATAGACACCAAAGATGTTTATGATGCGTTGCCAAACTAAGAGTAACATGTTAGGCTACTAGCGCAACTTTGGTCTACATCTACCACCTTGTTTGACTGATGCAGTTAATGATCCAACATCTAAATCACTAGATTACCATTTTACGAACTCGGCAATGGGGTCGTCGTATCCTTGTGCCAAAAAACAAACCCGTTATGACATATTATACTTGTTACCGGTTACATTTCTTAAATTGAGATAAAATTGGTTACATCAATGGTATTATGAGTAAATTGAAAACTGCCTGTCATAACCGATGAACAAATCTCACAGATATTTTATTATTCGAAAACAGTGCCTCCAAATCTATTGAATTATCATAATTTTAAAAAACTTTTTTTTTTATAATTTTAAAAATCGAACGTGCAGCTTCACCCGCGGAACCCAGTTTGAGTTCCATGTGTTATAAATTTACATGAATATTTTATATACCATAATTTATATATTACTAGCTGACCCGGCAGACGTTGTTCTGCTATGAAAAAATTGGGATCACTAAGGGGTATGAAAAAGATTCACCCTCATCACTTAGGGTTATAAAAAATAGATGTTGGCCGATTCTCAGACCTACCCAATATGCTCACAAAATTTCATGAAAATCAGTCAAGCCGTTTAAGAGGAGTATGGGAACGAACACGAATTGTGACACAAAAATTTTATATATAAGATAATATACCTACAGATGGACGAACAGTGTGTGTGTTCAGAGTGTGTAGTGGAGCGGCGCCAGGGCGCCGGTGTCACGCGGTGTCGCTGAACCGCGGCCGAGTCAAGGGCCTCGGTCGACGACCGCCCGCTGCCCGCACACACACACACACACACAGACATCATTAGCTTACACCTTCACGCTCCTTATAACAATGTGTTATTCAAATAAAACACATGTTCTTTTGTTAACGTGCTTGTTGTTTCCTGATTTCCTCTTTTGATTTTGGAGGCACGCGGAGTGACAGCTCCGCCGGACGGACAACCGGCCTGACGAGCTCCCTGAAGGCGAGAAACCAACTTATCAAACATAAACCTATAAATAAATAAATATCCCTGGACAAGCCATAGTCTAGTCAACAAGTTCAAAAACGTCTTAAATAGACATAAAGCTCCTAAAAATATGTGCCATAGCTCATTCGGTTCGGAATGACGTCTAGAAAAATGTTTTTTAAGGGTTTATTAGCACATAAAAAATTGCGATTGTTATTAACAAAAGAAAATTAAAAAAAAAGATATTTAGTTTTTCGTTAATAACTTTTAAAATAATGATATTTGAGGAATTTTGAAAAAAGAACCTGAAAGAGGAGAAAATTTCCAATAAAAAAGTCCTAACTCCCGGAACTCTATCTATATTATTTATAATTTTTTTTAACGCTGAAAATAGGGCTCCGCGAGGGCGTTACGGCATAGGCGTGCCGCCTAAAAAGCCGGTATATCACCTAAAATATTTTTTTAATATTAAATAACAATTTAATAAATAAAATAAAAAAAAAACAATTTAATAAAAAATAAATTATAGTGTAATCTAGACACTTGAACGAAAAAAACCTCGGTGAAAAAAAATTTTTTTGTCGATTTTTAAAAAAGTTACACCATTGTTAATTAACTAATTTTTTTCCAATCTCTGTTTTTATAAATTACCGTATAAAAGTTTAAATAATTGGTCTATAAATTTTTCGCTTCGTGGAGCTCTTTTTGTTTAGGTACTTAATAAAGTTATGCAAAAAAAAATTATTAAAGTTAATTATTTGTTAATTATATTTTTTCTAAACTAACTAAAAATGAAATTTCTAAAAAATGTTATCAAACAAATTTTTTTTTGGTAATATATTATTATTGCTATTTTCGCAACTAATTTCGCAACAATTTAAATTAACGTTGGCAAAAAAAATTTTACGTCATTTGTTAAGGAATTGTTTATAAACAAATAGACTGTTTTGGGATTTTTAAAAAAAAAATTTATTATCTTATAGCATATGTGAAATGATGATTTTAAAAAAAAAATTCTTAAATAATTTTTTTTATTGTTTATAATCGTTTTTTTTTTTATATTTCAATCGTTTAAATAATTAGTTAAGAAATTATTTTATTCTTAAAAATCATCATTTACCCTTGTCAATGGAATAACAGAGAAATATTTTTTTTATAAATAATTTAATTGATTATTAACTTAACAATTTAATATAAACAAATAATAATAACCGCTTTATTTTTTTTCGAAAACTTCAAAAAATTACAAAAACAACCATATACAGACTGACTGGTGAGATACTTACCTTCAATACTTATGGAGAGTACTCGGTACTCGATTCTCGTTAACTTGATATAAAAAAAATAGAAGCTTAATTTTTTATCGAAATATCTCTAAAAATAAGTGAAATTTGGATAATCCGTCACGTGCGGCGCGGCATACGACACCGTGTCGTAACTTTCTACTGGAGCTCTTTATATTATTTATTTACAAAAAAATTCATTTATTAAATAAAAGATGTCATTTTAACAAGTGATAAATAATAGTTACAGAATCGATTTTGAATTCATTTTACAGATAAATAAATCCTTTACAAAAATGACTTGAATGTTCTTTACCCTATCTCTAATAGTTTAAAAGTTATAACAATTTTTAACTTGACAAATTATGTAACGGCTGTAATTTCATTATTGTATAATATTTAAAAGTGTTGTAAAAAATACAAAAATAAATTTTTCTTAACTTTGTTATATATGGTTGTTTTTGTAATTTTTTGAAGTTTTCGAAAAAAAAATATAGCGGTTAATATTATTTGTTTATAACAAATTGTTAAGTTAATAAACAAGTAAATTATTTATAAAAAAAATTATTTCTCTGTTATTCCATTGCGGGTAAATGATGATTTTTAAGAATAAAACAATTTCTTAACTAATTATTTAAACAATTGAAATATAAAAAACGATTATAAACAATAAAAAAAATTATTTGAGAAAAAAGTTTTTTTTTAAAAATCATCATTTCACCTATGCTATAAGATAATAATTTTTTTTTAAAAATCCCAAAACAGTATATTTGTTTAAAAACAATTTCTTAACAAATGACGTAAAAAAATTTTTTCCCATGTTAATTAATACCTATACCAGTTGCGAAAACAGCAATAATAATATATTACCAAAAAAAAATTTGTTTGATAACATTTTTTAGAAATTTCATTTTTAGTTAGTTTAAAAAAAATATAATTAACAAAATAATTAACTTTAATAATTTTTTTTGCATAACTTTATTAAGTACCTAAACAAAAAGAGCTTCACGAAGCGAAAAATTTATAGACCAATTATTTAAACTTTTATACGGTAATTTATAAAAACAGAGATTGGAAAAAAATTAGTTAATTAACAATGGTGTAACTTTTTGAAAAATCAACAAAAAAAATTTTTTTCATCGAGGTTTTTTTCGTTCAAGTGTCTAGATTACACTATAATTTATTCAAATTTTTAAATTGTTATTTAATATTTTAAAAAAAATATTTTAGGTGATATACCGGCTTTTTAGGCGGCGCGCCTACGCCGTAACGCCCTCGCGGAGCCCTATTTTCAGCGTTAAAAAAAATATAAATAATATAGATAGAGTTCCGGGAGTTAGGACTTTTTTATTGGAAATTTTCTCCTCTTTCAGGTTCTTTTTTCAAAATTCCTCAAATATCATTATTTTAAAAGTTATTAACGAAAAACTAAATACCTTTTTTTTTTAATTTTCTTTTGTTAATAACAATCGCAATTTTTTATGTGCTAATAAACCCTCAAAAAACATTTTTCTAGACGTCATTCCGAATCGAATGAGCTATAGCACATATTTTTAGGAGCTTTATGTCTATTTAACACGTTTTTGAACTTGTTGACTAGACTACCACACAAATTGAATATAACCCCAAAGTAACCAAATTATATGCTTGTGTTATGGGTGTTAGTCAACGGAATAAATTTAATAAACACCCATCCGTGTTCCATCCACCCGGAAATGCAGACATCTAAATGTTCATCACACAAATGCCTGCCCACGTCGGGAATCGAACCCGAGCCTCGCGGTTGGTCGATGTAGTTAGGCGTGCACGCTAGCCACTCGACCAACGAGGCGGTCAAAGATGATGGAAGACATTCCTTCTAAATTTAGATTATAGGAATAAAAAAAAGTTTACGTTCTGATGATATAAAAAATCGTTAGAGAAAAAACGACAAGAGAGAAACATATGTTAACAATGACATGACACCAAACATGTTAGTGAAATATTACCTATTTCTAAGAAAATTTGTCAGCTGCCCTGCCAAAAGAGGAGAAAACGGTACCGAGTACTGATATAACCGCATCAGTAAATAGTAAGGCGAACTTAAGACCATTCGCACGAGCTGTTGTAAGTCTATTGTAGTCTAATGTAGTTAAACTAGTAGTTATGGAATAATCCACAACTATATAACTTGTTTAATACATTAGCTGGTGATAGGGTCGTTACGTCTCTACGTCGCTGATTCTTTTACGTGATAGCGAATCGGAGCGAAACTAAAAAGTCCGTATGTTGGTATACCCGTTTGCCCTTTTCATAGTTCTTCTGAAGATAAATGTTGCTGGAGTTTTATAAGTACAAGCAAAAGTTTTCTTCTCAATTACGCCAAATGGACCGGATGGATCTGGATGAACTTTGGAGCAGTGAAGTACTTTCCCCTTCCTTTTTATCTTGATTCTGTGTATACTTCTTATCATTCGAATGTAAGGACTCCACGGCGTAACTTAAAAACTGGATTTTTTTGAGTATGAATAGAAGGAATATCCTACTGTTTTACGCAAAAACCGATGAAATGATTTAGATGTAACTTCACATTAATATAGTTTATACATCAAAATAACACTTAGACTCATTCTTATAGATTTAAAATCAGACGGCACGCGGGTGTAGCCGCGAGTTAAAGCTAGTTTTATTTTGTATTTAAAATTTTATTTGCCGTTTAGTATATGAGTTTAGAAGGCAAACTAAAGGACATAATTTCTTGATCACAAAAAACTTAATATATTTCAAATTTATTTGTATTATTCTGTTTTGGTTAATTGGTACCTACATACTTGATCTCTGTTAGCCCAAAGGTTGACTGGGAGAGAATGCATTTAGCATTAAGTTCGCCTTTTTTACTCACAATCTTTATTTGTGTACAATAAAGTTTAAATAAATAAATATTGCTTAGGTATCGTCTAATATAAGTACAATCGCCAACTGTCTAATAATACTACAACGAGTAGCGACATCTATTATTTAGTAGCTGGAACTAGACACATAAATCAATACAAGATTTATTTTCTGCTCCATTTATCTAAGTTTCTTATATTTACGCTAAGTCCCTTACGGGGAAGGCAGAGAGTATCGAATGCAAGATGTCACGATCCTGGCAAACCTGTATATTTTCCTTTACATTCATTAAAACACAAACACGCCGATTTCAGAGACTTTTACCAACACCCTCAGATAACCCCCGATTTGATTATAGAATGCCAACTCAGACCTCCTCGACTATTTCCCTCGTTCTTTATTCGCATCGTATATTGGTATTCACAATTTTTCATCTATTCTTTCATTCTCTTTTTTTCAGTTGTCATTCTTTACTATGACAGAAACAGAGGAGCATGCCCTTTCTAATTTTTACACTAATACAAGGGTATGATAAGATCACGCCACCAGTCTTCGGGTACTCTGCCAGCACTCCAACATTAGTTACAAAGGGCCTAGAAAGAGTCCCGGACGGCAGGACTACCAATCTTGATCATCTCAGCTCTAATCATGTTTAACCCCGAAGCTTAGAATATGGTATATTGCATACCAATCAATCAATCGCCCATCCAACTTATTCTATTATAATGCCATTACATGCTTCCACTGAGTCATTTGAGTACTCAGACCCAGCGCAGCATCATTTCCATAATATTCAGTCCAATATTTCAACACGTCATAAAGAATAACACCACTTTAGACTGAACTCTAATATTTCTAGAGACGGACGGACAACTTCGAGACTTCTTTCCCTCCCTCCAGAAGAGTTTGGCGATTGTCTTGAGTTTGTTTGCCAGCCTCTCTTCCAGTTTCATACTTTATCTCTCACGATTCTCTTTCATTACGTGTTTGGAGGTATTCCTGCAAATTTACTAAGTATACTATAGTAACACTGCAAAAAACCGACATTGATTCTAATTAGTAAATCATCTACGTACACTAAACTTAAGTATTTTCCTCGAAATCCCTGAGATTTCAACATCAGATCCAGGCTTGGTAGCAACGAGACTACCTTCGAAGTACGCTTTTTAAATAAAAAAAATCAATTTTTGTAATCATTAATAAAATAGATATATGTCATCACATGTCTATTTTATCATTTATCATATGTATACATGTACATCGTATGAGACGAATGTTCGTCTCATTTGTTACATGTGTAACCTTCTCCTTTTTTTCAAAGTCCGAAAAATATTGTTTATGGAGTAAATAAACCAGAAAAGTACCATAATATTGAAACTACTATTATGGATACTAGAATAAATTTAATAAACACCCAGACTCGGAAATGCAGACATCTAAATGTTCATCACACAAATGCCTGCCCCCGTCGGGAATCGAACCCGAGCCTCGCGGTTGGTCGGCGTAGTTAGGTGTGTACGTTAGCCACTCGACTAACGAGGCGGTCAATTAACAATACATGGACCTTTTTTTATGATATTGGAAGGCAAACAAGCAGAAGGATTTCCTGATTTTAAGAAATTCACGCCGTCTAGAGACACTTGATGTGGTAATGGTGCGTTGCCAACCTGAGGCCGGGATGTTAGGCCTCGAGCAAAAGTAAGTTTACCGGCTACCTTACCCTCCGAACCGGAACATGTCATGACGTTATGGCGACAGGAATAGGTAAGGCGGTGGTACCAATCGGGGCGAGTCGCTGCTAAATTCTACCACCTAGTCGGATGTCACGGTGTTAGTGACGGTGAGCCGATGCTCGCCTTTTACGAGTTGCCTGGCAAGGAAGGCAGATGGTTTCTTCTACAAAGGAGCCCGGACCAACACGGGGAAAAAACGGGGAACTGCTACTTATTCAGTAATTTCGAATTTTCACTAAAAAAATTATATGTTATGGTCTATTAATTTGATTGCCTCTGTGGTACCGCTAGCGGTACGGCGCGGGCGTCGGTCTTGACTTCTTGAGGTCCCGGGTTCGATCCCCGGTTGGGGCAACAAAAAAAATTAGAAAATGTGTATTTTCAATTATCTAATAAAATTAATGTTGCCCAGGATTGGATATGTGCCTGGTTGGCAATAGGCTTGCCACCCATCACATTGTGGGACTTAGCGTCTTCAGCTAGTTTTAGGTGCCTTGGTTGTGCGCCTGCCTACGTCTTTAGAGATATGGGCGTGAAGGTACTTAAAATTAACTATGTCGAAATGTACAGATTCAATTGATGACCGGCTTCTAATATTTTTAATGACCTGGATTAATATTTTCTGAATTTATTTAATTCAGAAACTTATTTCATGATTTACACTCAGTTCCTAAAATCACTTTCGTTTTCCCTTCAATTGTTTTTAACAAATGTGTATAAAAACACTATTCATAGCCTTTCTATTATATTAAATTTTACAAAAAAATTAATATGATGCAGTTGCTACTATTTGTCGTTCTCCCCTTAAGTTGCGTTTACGAGTACAAGGTGGCTTTATTGTCGTGCACGTTCCTAATATAAAATTCAAAAGAAAATTTGCTATTTAACTTTTTGTTTTTTCAGTATTTAAATTTAAAATAAGTTTAATATTATTCCTGGGAATAATTAGTTAGGAACTAGTTCCTTTTTTTTTTTCTTACTTGTAGTTTTTAGTTCTTTTTCTTTTAGTTTTGTTTCTTACTTGTAAGTTGTAACTAAAATTAAGTTGAAAGTTACACAAAGTTTTACAATAACCTAGGTATGTATAGTGCGAATTGTAAGCAAATGAAAACAAGCGACAATATGTACAATATATACTTAGTTTAAAACAACAAAAAGGTGACATTACATTGACCTTGAAACGAGAACTCTAAAATAAGGTGAAGTTAATGGTACAGATTGTGTTAACAATTAATGAAATTGGAACAAAATGAATGTTATATTTTCAGATACGACCTTTATCAAGTGAAGAGAAGATTGTGACGTGCTTTACCATTCGTCACACGTTTTATTGTTAAGTAGAAACAAACTCATAAAGTGTAGAAGACGTATATGAGTTTAAAATAAACGTCCTTTGTGCTCCAAAGTTGTTTTTATTCGCTTTCTTTTTCGGAGTTCTAAATAATACTAACTACCTCTAACCTATGCTTAAACGTATTTATTTAAACAACATATGTATCCTATCTACCTAGCCTACCTACCTACCTAGCCGAATTGGTAACTTTCTCTTTTTTCTCTGTTAAAATGCATAAAAAAACATTTTTCATGACGATGTAAAATATTTGCTAAACTGATTATTTGGGAGTCGGAAGGAAAAACCCAAAGATGGAACAGCGAACATAGTAAGAATTTGTTATTAACAAGCAAAATAATTACTGTTAAAAATATTGTGCAGTGTGCTTAAATATAAAAAAAGTCTTTGAAATATGTAGCTACAATACCAGTATGTGTTTTAGGGGGCTTTCTGGGGCCGCCTAAGACCTTAAGGCCATGTTGCCAGGTCTTCCGTATTAATTAATTCTTATACAGTCATATATCATAATATGTCATAATCTGTTTTTATGTACATATAGATACTTTTCAAATAGCTGTCTAATTTCAAATATTTAAAAAATATACCTATGGAGAATGCATACTCTGTGCTTTTTGAGTTCGTAAAATGTCTCAAAAGTATTTATAACAAAAGCCGAGTCAACTACAGAATGTTATATTAGCAGAGTCAATTTCGGTTAACGACCGGACCGAGGAGAGGTTAATCGACGTTCATCTGCGGCTAACTGTCGACGAGATGTGGTTTAAGTTTGTTCGCCAATGTCATACTATAAAGCTGGTGCCGTTCCAACCACGACAGGCGTCCGTGAACATCAAGTTTGCTACCTAGTAAATATTGCATTTTATTGAACAAAAGCGGCCGAATAATTTGCATACATTGTAACGACAACACATTTTTATATAAAATTTAAAACTTTCCTTATTTATCTACTCCAAGGCTTAAAGAATATACATATATATCTTCATGCCAAATCCCTTGCGGGGTAGGTAGAGAGTATCGACTGCCAGAACTCATGATCCTGACAAACCTGTCTTGCTTCCTTCACATTCATTACCCTTTTCATACAAACACGCCGGTTTTGGAGACTCTTGACACCACCCTCGGATAATATCCGATTGATCTAATCGTGAAATGTCAGCCTTGGTCTCCCCGGGTACCTACATCCATCCACATTCGCATTGAATATCTGCTTTGAAATTTATTCTTTCATTCATTTCTTATAGAATATAATATCAACTTGAGCCTTGAAAAACTGTGGTCTAGTGTGGTCAGCCTGAAGCTGTGGCCCTAAGCCTCTTGCTAAGTTTTACCGGCTACCAAAATCTCTAAATTGGAACATGGCAATGACGAGCACTGTGCAGCAGGAATAGGCAAGGTCACTCGACTCGGGCGACTCGACGTAATATACTATCACCTAGTACGCATATTTAATTGTACTTTTTATGAGATTATACTTTTAGGAGTGTAACTAGTGCGTGTATCTAAGCATATATTTAAAGTACAGTAGTATACACTCGAGAGCATGTAATTAGGGTCGGTTAAAGAAACTTGAATCTTTTTGAAAACCTGAAACCTTTAAAACGGAAATATATCATTCATAACAAAATAAACCGTTTTTGAATCATTTAGGTAATACGTTTTCAAATGATATGTCGTCTTGATTTCTAACAAGTCCTGGTACCTACTGAACATCTAAAAGTAAAAAAGAGTGTTTTTTTAAAGACATAACAACGTATTCCTGGCATGAAGTTAGCGTGATACGACTAGCTCTGTCTAGTCCACAAATTATGAAGTAATATGTACTATGTCTAGTTGGTGTGTATAATCTGTGGGTGTGTCGCTATCAACTGTTGAACGAGTTCCTTCTCCAAAATATAATACACTCGTATTATGATAGATATCATATCATCAGATATCATCACCTCTGTGGTCTAGCGGTTCAGTTGTTAGACTTGATTGCATGAGGTCCCGGGTTCGATTCCCAGGTGAGGCAACAAAGAGAAAATTGGGTTTTTCCAATTTTCTAATAAAAAAATGTTGCTCGGGATAGGATATATGCCCGGTTGGCGATAGGCTTGCCACCTATCACAACGTGGGAGTTAGTGTCTTCGGCTAGTCGTGGGCACCCTGGTCGGGCCTCTGCCTACCCCTGCGGGGATATGAGCGTGAAGATATTTTTTTTAAGATAGATAAAATGTCTAGACTGTAGGTAGAAGTATAGATGATTTTAACAATTGTAACAATACTTACTTTTTAATAAATTAGCGACCAATTAATCGATTTATAGGTCGCAGTAATTATGTCAATTTATTTTTAAGCATTTTATTATTTAAACATATTTTTTTCAAATTTAATAAATTAACATTTAATAATGTCGCCTCTGTGGTCGAGCGGTTCGGGTGTTGGACTTGACTGCATGAGGTCTCGGGTTCGAATCCCGGGTCGGCCAACAAAAAGAAAATTGGATTTTTCCAATTTTCTAATAAAAAAAATGTTGGTCGGGATTGGAAACGTGACCGGTTGGCGATAGGCTTGCCACCTATCCCATTATGGGACTTAGTATCTTCGGCTAGTCGTGGGTGCCTGGTTGTACCTCTTCGGGGATATGGGCGTGAAGATACTACTACTAATATTGAATAATGAAAACTTCACCAAAGTTCGTTGTGTAGATTAGGAGAACTTTTTATGACCTGACAATGATTCAGGCGGAAAACAACATTAAATACTTTCTTGTGAGACATGCGATCTCCCTCCGAGGGGAAATTTGTTGAAGAATAACTATTATTTACAAACACACCTAGGTAACAACTCAAATAAAAAATAGCCTCTGAAATATTTTTATTGTCCATTCACATGTTACGTTATTATTTTTAGGATTATGCAGTCAAAAAACCGAACCCTAATAGATTCGTCGTGTCTGTCTGTTGTCCATTTGTATGGCACAACTACTTTTTTCCGAAACTATAGGAGCTATGCGCATGAAAATTGGTAAGTAGATGTATCCTGTGAACCGCATTAGGGTTTTCTAAAAAAAATAGAAAAATAACAGTAAATTTTGGAGATTACAATTATCAAATCTAGAAGAAATGGAAGTTTCTTCCATCATTTTTTTTTAAAGATCAAAAGAACTGAATAGTTTATGCGAGAACTGAATAGATAAACAATAGATCCTCCTCTGCATCTTCCAAATTAAGAGAACGATAAAAGTCAAAAATGCATAAGACGTACCTTCGTTACTATGTAAAATTCGACTGAAAATTGATTTGAATGAGATCTGGTATGTAGTTTTTTTAATAGGTTCTGTAACACCAACTCTTAATTGATGAGAGATGGCGCTATACAGTTTAGTATAATATTTTTATTATTATAATGTCAAAGACATTATACATATAATATGATTACACTAAACTACATATTTTGCTTACTTTGGGGTTAGAATCAATTTGTGTAACTTGTCCTGGGCTTTTTATTATTTTATATATTATAATCGCCTCTGTGGTCTAGCGGTTCAGTTGTTGGACTTGACTGCTTGTGGTAACGGGATCGAATCCCGGGTCGGGCATAACAAACGTTGCTCGGGATTGGATATGTGCCCGGTTGCCTTGCTTGCTAGGCTTGCCACCTATCTCATTGTGGGACTTAGTGTCTTTGGCTAGTCGTGGGTGCCCTGGTTGTGCCTCTGCCTACCTCTTCGGGGATATATTATTATGAGTACGTAGAAATTGCAGAAGTGCCGTCATCTGCAACCACCGTATCTAAGTGTATATGAAATATGAAATGAACGAACTGAAATAATATGGTTTATGCCATTATGGTTGCCGCTGCGGAACCCTTCATGAGCGAATCCGACTCGCACCTGAGCGAGTTTATTTTTAATAAAGGTTACACTTTAAATTTAAAATTATGGTAACTAGTGACATTGTACGTTACCTTGACCTGTTTTTTGTTACCAATTTAATGACCGGGTAGACAAATAAGCAGGCATTTAGGTTTTCAGCCAGGCGACCGCGACAGTCTAGTTTGGATAAATGAGTCAATTTCAACCTAGATTTTTTCCCTAATTTCCGTGGAATTTTTCATTTCCAAGTTTTTCGACAAACTTTAGTGTCGGAACGCAAGATGTCCACCTTTTGATAAACATTTACTTAAAGGGGGTTTTAAAATTATATTAATTAAAGAGTTATTTTAACCACAGAAGTTGGCATGTCACAGAAATTTTATTTGTGCCACCGAAATAGTATTGCTGCCACAGAAATTGGATACGTCCACTGAAATTGTTTGAAGTGCTAGTTATGAAATAAAAAGGTTATTTTTTAAAAATAAAGACAAGTTTTAATGAAAAAACTTAAATTAAATTTTATGAATCATTTAATAGGTAAGCATTTATGAAATAAATCCGTTGTATGGTACACAAAACCATTGACTAAATCAGTCT
>NJDD01000034.1:377877-412165 GCA_002245505.1 Calephelis nemesis
AAAAAAAAGCATCTTCACGCCCGTATCCCCGAAGAGGTCGACAGAGGCACATCTACGGTACCCACGACTAGCCGAAGACACTAAGTCCCACAACGTGATAGGTGGCAAGCCTATCGCCAACCGGGCACATATCCTATCCCGAGCAACATTTTTTTTTAGAAAATTAGAAAAACCCAATTTTCTTTTTGTTGCCCGACCCGGCATTCGAACCCGGGACCTCATGCAGTCAAGTCCAACAACTGAACCACTAGACCACAGAGGCGACTAATTAATAATTAACTTCAAAAATTTACTTATCATATTCACGCTACATATACAACAGCCTACACAGTTTTTGAAAAATTACAGATACAGTCGATACAGATTAAAGTTATTGTGGAAGTTACTTAAGAAATGTTATTATTAATGTTACTTAAACTTACTTAAAAACAATAGTTTTGTTCACATAATCATTTGTTTTTTATCATAACTATTTTTATGCTCCAGAGGCCTATAAACGAAAGTTCTCTGCTTAGACAAAGTTAAAGAAATTGATATTGTTATTGTAGTATTAACGTCGGAAAGAACATAAGTTTGTTATAAGAAAATGTTTGATGTATGATTTGTATATGTGTGTACAGTTTATAGAGTATAGACTGTAAATACAATGAACAAAAAAATTTGTCCGTGTATGTGTATATATAATTTTTTACAATAAACTACCCGATCACATGTAAGATCTTTAAGTACATTTGAAAAATGTACAAAAACTAAATTATTAATTGAAAAAAATGTCATTAAAAGATCGCAGAAAATAAACCAAAAAAATGTATCGAAATAATTTGCTTCATAAACTAATGAATATATATTTATTTGATAATTCTATTTTAGAAACATAGGCAAGATTAAAAACTTGTTGAATTTCATTACTTTAGGTCTTTTTAATGAGAGGCTGTGTTACGGTCCGGTCATATATTTTAGAAAGAATAGCGTCACAATTAAAAACTGTACGGTATACGTGAATAAGACATTGTATTTTTCTTATTCAACTGTACAAGTAAAAGTAGAGCCGAAATGATAGTTTGTTTCGAAAAAAAAAATACGTTTAAAATTAGAAAAAAAAACATTGAAAATTTTGTATTTTGCATTTCAAATATTATTAAACTATAAATGGTGACACATTTGTAAAACAACAATAATCTCAATTGATTGTCATTCGTCAACTTTTCTTTACTTCTTTGTAAATACATGAAATATACATGGTTAGAACTTGCATTTCAATTTTGTGATCACAATTGTCTAACTTGGTCTAATCCAGTATGTGTTGGATGCAAATGTGAACACTGGTCCGATCTAATGCAGATTTTTTTTGAAATGGCTAAAAGTGTTGTTAACCACAACTTCACCAGACTATTTTCGGCCGAGCAGAGTGCTCAGTCCGAGATATCATTATTTAAATGGATTGGACTGTTCTCTACAACGCCAGTAACATGGGCTGTCTCCCGGGAGACCGTACCTCGTCTTGGTGCTGCGATCTGGTTACTGGGTGGACTTGATGGAGAAGTAGTTGGCTCCTCGGTCGGCGTTAGGCGCCGGGCGCAAGAGAGGTCTTCGTCGCCTAGACCGGCGGCGACGGTGTAGAGTAATGTCTTGTAGAAGTGGGCGATACAAATCGTATATAGATATTGAAACGTATATTAGACCAATATCGTAATATCCGATATCGATGCGTATCAAAACTATATATTTTCCGAAACCCTATATTGGTGAATCGTAGCGATACGCTCGGTTCGGTATCTGGATAGGATATCAAATCAAACCGTATCGCCTCGCAATACGGTCTACAAACGAACAGATGATACGATACACGACGAGTATAACCGAACCGATGCAGGAGGACGATTGCGCGGGCGACTGAAAGGATTGTTTGTGGGCGAGTGAAATAGCAATAGCCGGTCATTAGTAGGATTTCATGCTTTAAACATATTACGATTAAGGTTGTTTCTTTACTTTCTCGTGTATTTTGCCATATTTTTAAAATACAATTTATACCTAGTCAGTAGCTAATAGAAATCACTTTCGATTGACAATTTTTCGGAATTCTTACTGACCATTGTCCTTGAACTCTTAGTTCCGATTCCTGTGTCCGGTGTCCTCTTCTATAATCCATTTCTAATTCTTTCTTATACCTAATTCTATTGATAGATTTAGATATCAAGGTCTCGAAGCGCGAACAAGTGCAAACAATTTCGCGAGTTAAAATTGTTTGTTAATTTAGGTAGGTACCTAGGAAGGTATGTTCTTTCATTATTGACCGCCTCGTCGGTCGAGTGGCTAGCGTACACGCCTAACTACGCCGACCAACCGCGAGGCTCGGGTTCGATTCCCGACGGGGGCAGGCATTTGTGTGATAAACATTTAGATGTCTGCATTTCCGGGTCTGGGTGTTTATTAAATTTATTCTTGTATCTATTCAAGTATTTCTATATATTAGAATCGTTGACTAATACCCATAACACAAGCATATAGGTAATTTGCTTACTTTGGGGTTAGATTTAATTTGTGTAACTTGTCTAGAGATAGGTATTTATGTATTATTTATTTATTTATTATAGGTCACAGATATTAGTTATGTTATTAGTTAGGTACCTACCTATATTAAATTGTAGATAAATAGTTAAGTGTTGTGTTTTTGTATCATAATATGCAAAAAGTTAGTTAGCTTATAAGGTTTATTAGATTTATCTCAGTTACTAATTGATAAAACATTTCGAAATGTATCCTGTAAATTCAAGTAGGTACCTACCTACCCTTTGGGATTATTTTATAAAACTAATACTGAAGACAAAAAGGTCAAATGTCGAGTTTGCGATGATTCTACCTACCTACCTAGTTACAAAGGCACTACCGGAAATTTAAAAGCCCACTTGAAAAAGAGACACTTGGATGCGTATTCGATGTTCATGTTTGGGGGACAGGAAATAAGTGCGACTTTAGCTGTAGGCTCAACAACATCAACGACATCAGCAGCGACTACTTCGATGGCGACTATAAGTACGACAATGACCCTGACGCCGATACCAACACCATATCCACGGGTACGCGACAGCAAACAATACAAGTACATAATTGGACCTGCCGTACTCCCGTCCCGACCTGAGTCTGACACACTCCCGCTATATTATGTGTGAATTGCGCTTAAAACAGTCAAATTGACTAATCAATCAGTCACGAACTGATCTATCTCATTCCAAACACATGCAGCCAGTCCTAAGTCTGCTAGAAGTTTGAAGGAAAGTTCATTGACATCGATATTGTTAAGTTTATTTACGCATTTTGCTTGTAAATAGGTAGGTAGTAGGTACCAAATAGGTATATATTTTTATGCAAAACTTACTAAAAGTAATACCTTACTTATTATTGATAATACTTTATTTGTAAAAGTAACCATTAAATATCTTTAATACACTCAATGTGCCTACGTACCTCTAAATCCAGACAGATTTGAATATAATTAATTACAATGATATCATGTTATGATACGATATACAGTTTTAGCTAACATCGTGTTATAGGTTTGATGTTACCAAATATAGACCGATTCACCAATATATAGTTTCAGAAAATATATAGTTTCGGAATCCGATACAGGATATCAATATATAGTTTCGATTCGATATCTTAAAAACCCTATATTACACACTCCTAATGTCTTGTGAATTTGTGTTCAGTTTGGGATTGAGTCTTGCGTTGCAATAACACGTAGCGGGGTTTTCTATGTTTGGTGGGCACGTTCGCGGCCGGTGTGTAGTCACATGCGGGTGCTAACACCAGGTTCGGGTGGGTAGGCTTTATTTCAAAGTAACATTCCGATAGTTCTTTGAAATGCTGCGCTATTGTGAGTAAATCTAGGTTGCGATGAAGGTCCTCCTTGCGAACGTACTACGGACAACCGGTGGCAGTACGCATGAATCTATTTTGGACTACTTGTAGCTTTGGGTGGCAAGGTGGCACGGGAATGTATGTGCGAAGGCTACACTAGCGTAAGCTAATATAGGCCTAACACATGTTTTGTAAAGTGTCACTTTGTTACGCAGTGATATTTTACTGTTTTTATTATTTAGCTAAAGCTAAGTACAAACTTAGCTTTGTTTGTGACATTTAATTTGTTGCCCGAGGCGCAGACCGTAGCTTGACCCTTCCCCTAGATCTGGGGCTTCTCTCATATACTTTTGGGTGTTTGTAAAATTATTTTATATTAGCACATAACAAATGTCAATTTACGAAAGTGAAATCGCTCAGACAGTGGCAATGTATCCAATATTATATATTTATTTGCAATGTGTATAATAGATTAAACAATTTCAAAACTTAGGAACTAAGAGTATTAAATTTAAAGTAAGCCAAATCTAACTTACCTAAAAGTAAATTTCTTATAATTGTTTATAAATTGACATTTACCTCACGATTCTTTATATCAGATAGCCTGAACATGTCATGACTTTCCATAATAGGTCCGTCGTCGCCTTTTAACACCATCTTAAGATTCATTTTTTCAGCCAGTTTTTGTCTTTGTTTATTTAGCTGTTTTCTTTTCCTCTTTAATTGTCTTCGCTCTTCATCCTGTTAGAAAATAACTACATTAATAAATGCAGAATGTTGAATTGCAATTTGTATTTTGGATAATCTCCCCCGAAAGTTTATCATTACGGTAAAGTAATAAAACAATGAAATAAATTACAACTAATTTAAAACAATTTCCAATAATATCTGAACTACTCGGAAATAACAGAGGTATGGTTGCGAGCCGTCATTAGACAGACGACCGACTCGCAAGCCGCGTCTCAAGTGCCTATTTGTCCTGAGAATATCACGATTTTTTTCGGCTTGATGTATACATACATATGCTGAATATACACGCATATTATACATTAATAATGTTACATGGATTGCGGTTCCGGACAACCAATTATAATATTTATATCTTCTCGATTTTAGCTCCTCTCATCTCAATAGAGGCTTTTAATAAATGTCTTAATTTTTGCTTGCATGCCTCACTTTCATACACAAAGTTGCGTTTTGTGAGAAAATGCGTTTTAAAACTAAAGTACTACTTACTCTTATTTTGTGATGTCACAATTATTTACATACACACATGTCAAATTCATAATCGTCAAGTTGGTTCAAATATATTTACATACCTGTAATCCTGCCAGCTCCATGTCAACTCCATCGTCTTCCATTGGTTGACTATCGGGATCACCTTTCTGGTCTTGGTCATCTTCAACCTGCAAAAATATTAGAAAAATATTTTCAATAAAATAGCAGTTTATTTAGATTGTTAGTGCTTTTCAAGAAATTATACCCAGTATTAATATAATTGATTTACAATTCTACGTAATATTACTATTAATAATGATTTCTATGAAATGATTATTAATAGTAATATTATGATATGATATGATTATAATAGATGAATGAAAGTTTTTTATTTCCCATTTTATTAGTTTTTATTACTGAAACAGACTAAAGATGTGATCGTGAATACTTTTTTTCATTAGGCCCTTTGACGAAGAAAACAACAACAAATACTTGGAACGCTAATATCTCGGAAAATAAAAGTCGCACGCAAAAATATCATATAACAAAAACGACTCGCCTATCTCTTATCTATAAACTAGCTGCGCCCCGCTGTTTCACCCGCGTAAGTCCCAATCCCGCGGGAACTCCGGGATAAAAAGTAGCCTATATGTTATTCTGGGTCTTCAGCTACCTACATACCAAATTTCATCATAATCAGCTTTGCAGTTTTTGCGTGAAAGAGTAACAAACATCCATACATACAAACTTTCGCATTTATAATATTAATAGGATACATGGCACCAAAACGGAGGGTGTCGGAAGCAATAATAAGTTTGTCGAAATTTTTTAAAATGCCGGCTTTGTTCTTGTGGGTTATCCTTGAGGGCACTATGGCCAGCGAAAACAGAAAAATTTTCAAGTTTTTTTTTATTTCCTATTTTGTTAGTTTTTATTACTGAAACAGACTAAAGATGTGATCGTAAACACTTTTTGTCATTAGGACTTTTGTGCTTCTCCGCACAGTTTTCGAGTGAGATCCAAATGAAAAACAACGACAAAAAAGTCGCACGCAGAAAATATATCATATGACAAAAACGACTCGCCTTTCGCTTATCTATCAATACATGGCACCAAAACGGGGAGTTTGATTTTCACTATTTTGTTTATTTTCCACTAGCTATACCAGCGAACTTGGTTCCAACCGTTCAGTTTGTATGGGATAAAATTAAGTATTGTTTTCCCATTTTTCCTGCAATGGAATATTGTTTTTAGCTTCTTAAAAACCTTCTCTTGACAATAACTAACACAACAAAACAATAATTAGCCAAATCGGTTTAGTCGTTCGGAAGTTATGTTACACATTTAGCAATTCATTTTTATATTATAGATTTGTATTATAAAAATACCTAAATAAGATATGTTATTTTAGCGATAACAAGTTTACACTTGACCACTATCTCACCTGATGTTTAGTGATGTTGTAGTCTAAGATGGAGGCGGGCTAACTTAGAAGGGGATAGTGATAACTCCCCCTGACTGTTTCTAAATGACCTTGTAACGAAACACTAAATCTCTTGACGGTAGGTCTTTGTAGTTAGAGTGGTAACTAGCCACGGCCAAATACGTTGTGCTTAGAGGCGTTAAATTCAATACATTGTTTCTAGAAGGTAATTGAAGTACTTACCATTGATATTTTATTGTAAATAACTCTGTAAATTGACGCTTTTTGATATGTTGACCCTTATACTTTTTTATTTATACAAGTGCCCCCTTCCATATTTGTAGGAATTATTGTTCGCTGCCATTTAGAAAAAAACATATAATGGCGGCGGTCGACTAAACCACAAAGGTTCAAACCCCTTTGTGTTCTCGATTACCATACCATAAAGACATTGACTAATCAATCAAATATATCTATAGTTTTCTTATTACTATTTATACTACCTGATCGCCTCCGTGGTCGAGGGGTTAGTCTAAAAACTAACAAAGTCACTTTTGTATCTAGCTGAACCAAGAAATAGAAAACAATTTTGTATAACTTGAAACAAAAAAAATAAGTGATTAAGAAAAACAATTTGTTTATGTTCATCAAAATGTATGATCATGCCCGACAGACAAACACAGACACATCAAACTTACAACACCTCTCTTTTTAATGAGCTTTAAATAAAATGCAAAGATTACGAAACATAATAGCGTAATTTTTGAACTATGGTCCATTAACCACCTCCCATTCCATGAAACTCCATTCAACAATTTATTCATCAGGTTCTTGTCATCAAGTCCTCGTCTTCAGAAACAGTTGATGATGATGA
The DNA here is from genome assembly GCA_002245505.1 of Calephelis nemesis. Lineage (NCBI taxonomy): Eukaryota > Metazoa > Arthropoda > Insecta > Lepidoptera > Riodinidae > Calephelis > Calephelis nemesis. The sequence continues at coordinate 385,254 of NJDD01000034.1, forward strand.
TATGTAATAGATCTAGTTAAGACAAATCTAACAAGTCTTGAGTCTCAAGTATTTATAATTAATTAACTCAAAGCCTATCGAATAAATTTGTTAGATGTATGATGTATACCCCATCTGTTATTACTCGAGCCCTTTGAGATTAGACAATCCAAATTTCTGCCGAAGTGAGTATATCTAGTGAGTAACATTAACTACACCATTAAACAAGGTAAGATAGGGAAATTAACCTGCTAAAAGATAAGCATAAGATCACATTATAAGGAATAAAATAACATCTTTAGTTTACCTGTGACACATTTAAACTTGCTTTCCAATCTTTAATATGTTTAAGCCAACTTAATATTGCTTTAACATCTTTTCTACCAAGGACTTTAATATCTTTACAACACTCTTTAATTTCGTTTGTAGTCCTAGGGTGGCTCCTCACATCCTCTTCATCTATAACTATCTGCAACAATATATCACATTGAAGTAAAAATAAAAAAGCACTATCAAGAATACAGCTTTGATTACATACCAGCAAAAATATTTCAAACTACATAATTATTTTAGCATATTCTTCCATATTATGCAAATATTATCATTGAATATACCATAATATAATATATTAATGCATTAAAAAGCCATGTATGTACATTTGGAGATATTCAAAAAAAATTTTTTTTTATCAATTCAGTGTTTCAGATTACTGTTTTTTTAAATACATATAGAGCAAGATCCCAGGGCCGCCAGACGTCACGAATTTTCTGACGGATCAAATGTGGACGATTGAGTAGTGTTCGTATGTACTATGATCGTATGCCTACCTGCTAGCTTGGTCAAACGGCCAATTTCCAGGTAACAGGTCATCAAGGTACATAAAAACATTACTTACTTCACGTAAATTCTCACGGCTGATTTTCATATATGTTTTCGAGTGTATAGTTAAAAAAAATAAATTGTCAATACTCCCAGACACTTTCCATCGGCCATTTTGTTTGGCAGACGCCTTAAGGGTCTCAAAATAATTAGTTCACTTCACGTAAATTCTGATGCTCCATTTTTATATAAGTTCATCCGACAACTATTTTAAAACTTTTGACAAGAAGACAGACCGATCCAAGGGGCTAATCGTCCTCTAAACTAAATTTTAATATCTCTGTCAGTGGGAGCGTGAGAGCATTATCTACGCGCATGAGACTGAGTGAGACCGACTGCGCTGTTAAGGGCATGAAAATTACTTAAACAGATATTTTATAATTTTGTGACCTTTTGTTGACAAGTAAATTATGGCAACAAAAATTAAAAAAAAATGACATATAATAAATAATACTTAAGTATGCCGACATTCTTAATTTTTATTTTCTATTTATTAATTAGAAATAAAAAATATTTTTTTAAAATAACACTTAAAGTTTTTAAATTTTTTTACAAATGAATTTTTTTTTTAAATAATTTTATCAATTAAAAAAGTTCTAAAAATTTTTAGTTGTCAGCTAATTTACTTTACTTTTTTTTACTAATTATTTTTAATTATTATCATTTTTAAATAAAATAAAAAATTGGTCAGGTGACAGCTCTTGAGGCCAACAGCTAAAGTCACTCCCAAATAAAGTCTGTTTTTCCTTAGGAGTCCAATTTGGTAAACAAACACCACTTGATAGAAAAACATCAAAGTTTTACATTAATCTCACGTACTGAACTACATGTTTTTGGTTGTTGTGTCGTTGTGTCGAAGTTAACCAGCATTCCATGCTATCACAGGATGTGATTTTAATCCAGCGTTATTCAAAAAGGGCAAGCAAAAGCCGTTTAATATTTTGAAGAAAAATGAAGAGTACCAACAAGGTTTTTGACCGTTTTGGTACGTTGGATTTTGTTGGTGATGTAGATGAAGAAGAACGTGTATTCAACATAATACAAAAATTTATCTATGATGTTTACAACGTTCCTGGGATAATTGATTTACATGCTGCCAGACTATAGTTGTTTATTAATACATACCTGGTATCTGATATAAATGAAGAATTCAATCGAAAGAATTTAAGAAACTTCGATGCCAGTAACTTACCACCTTGTAAAATTCAACTTTGGCAACAGGTTCAATGGACTAGCTATATCGCTAGTCTTTGGAACAATGTAAGTATGAAGATGATAAATGTTTTCAGCCCCAAAAACAATGGCTGGACACCAAGATGGTAAATATGATTTTCATTAGTTCGATGGAGATCAATTACTGGGTTTTGTCAGTTAGTCGCTGGAAGAACAATCAGGTAAATTATTTTCGTTTCTCATATTATTTGTATCTCTTTACATTTTTCAGACCTTCATTGTTCACCTTGTTTTTTACAGAGGAAGAAAATTAGGATAATGCTGATGATGGCGATCACGATTTAGATATTCAATTTCAAGATTGGCTAGATGATGAATTATCTAATTTCAACGATGATGATAATGAAGATCAAAAACCACTGTTAAGAAATATTAAAGGATTAATATTTTTCTACTTGATTTCCAAATTTCGAATAATTCATTAAAAAATTGCTCTTATTTAAATATTTTCTAACTTATTACATTTTACTTATTATTTAAATATTATATAAAAATATTTTTTATTTCTAATTAATAAATAGAAAATAAAAATTTAAATTTTGGCTAACTTCAGTATTTATTATTTATTGTATGTCAATTTTTTTAGTTGCCATAATTTACTTGTCAACAAAGTTCTATAAATTATAAAATATCTGTTCAAGTAATTTTTATGGCCTTAACTGCGCAGTCTGTCTTTCTCAGTCTCATGCGCGTAGATAATGCTCTCGCGCTCCCACTCACAGAGATATTAAAATTTAGTTTAGGGGATGATTGGCCCCTTGGATCGGTCTGTCTTCTTGTCAAAGGTTTTAAAATAGTTGTCGAATGAACTTATATAAAAATGGAGCGTCAGAATTTATGTGAAGTTAACCAACTATTTTTAGACCCTTAAAGCGTCTGCCAAGCAATATGGCCGACGGAAAGTGTCTGGGAGTATTGACGATTTATTTCTAACTATACACTCAAAAACATATATGAAAATCAGCCATGAGAATTTACGTGAAGTAAGTTATGTTTTTATGTACCTTGATTACCTGATACCTGGAAATTGGCCGTTTGACCAAGCTAGCAGATAGGCATAGGATCATAGTAAATACTAACACTACTCAATCGTACATTTGATCCGTCAGAAAATATGTGACGTCTGGCGGCCCTGGGATCTTGGACTAATAATGAAATAAATAATTTATAAATTTATAGAAATTCATTACAAAATTAAAGCTCACTACCATTAATTAAGCTGAAACAATGAGAATTTTATGTGAAGTATACTCAAGCTATTGTTACATCAAAAATACTAAGAATAACAAACAATACCTCTGAACATCCTTGTAGTGCTTCTATGTGGTCATCCTTTTCCAAAAGATCCGATACAGATATGCTGTGAAATGTGGTGTAATCATTCTCTTTGTAACCTTCAGCTTTTGGTTTCTTTTGTTTCTCCGGGTGTAATAGATTAATAGCTTGTTTTTTGACAATTTCCAAATCCTCAAACACATATTTTGGATCCAACAACTTTGGATCAATACTGTCAGGTGCCACATATCCTTGACATACTACGAAAATTTCTGATGATTCATTACGAGATGCCTGAGGTTTTGTAGCATGAACTTTTTTAAAAAACTGCTTTAATACCCACAATAATGCATGATAATCTTTAGATCTAAAGACTTTTGTGACAAACCAGCCTCCTTGTTTAAGAAAGTGTGTAGCTAGTTTCATTGCACTCAAAGTTAAACTTGTTTGCTGATATGCATCATGAATCCAGTTAAGACCAACATTTGGAGCACCGTCATGTAACACAATATCTGCTTTCCATGTTTTAATCTCTTTTTTAATAGCAGCTTTACACTTTTCAGTAGTTATATCTTCCGTAATACTTATGCACCCCGGAACTTGTTTAATCGGAAACAAGTCAACACCAATAACTATACTCGACAAGGGCATGTTTTGGTGTGCCACCTGCATCCATCCACCAGGAGCGGCACACAAATCGATACATACTCGAGATTTTTGAAGGAAACCAAACTTTCTATTTAGTTGAATGAGCTTAAATGCTGCTCGAGACCGATAACCTGGAATTTAAAAAATACCAGATTGAGAAACTAATAAAAATGTTAGCAGGTACCTACTTATTTCTTTAAAAGCTTAAACACTATTCTTCCAATTCAAATATTTATCAGACACCGCATGCTATTAAATTATAAAATAATAACCTGTCTCCTTAGCAAGTTGATAATATTTGTCCTTTCGCTGCTTTCCGACTTTAGTCTTCTTCCCCATCTTGAAGCGCAATATCAAAAAAAAATCTTTTTACTCACGGACCACAAACAGTTACGAAAAAGCTAAATATTTATCTTTAAACAGTTTAAACTACCTCATTACATACTAGTTCATGGATGTGGATGACATGACCACATGACCACAGAGTGACAGTGACACTGACAGAGAGATCACAGACCAGTGTTCCCGACTCTCAGAATTTTTTCTCCCCAATACTGAAATAAGAAACGCCTAAAATTCCCATAATCTCTTGGAAATTCCCCTAGACAAACATTATAATTAATATTCAATATAATCATTAATAAAAAAAATACTTGATAAAGAAACATAATTTAATTTTTAAGTTAGTTTAGCTTTAGTGGTGACACAACAAAATCGGCACCACTATAATAGTAATATTTCTTTCTTATTTAAACACATTTTTAGTAACGAGCAATCATACCAGATTTGACTAAACCTCTGCGTTAAAAATAAATAACATTATTGGCTTTAATGGTTCAGTCGACGCTTTGTATATTATTTTTTAAAAATAAAAAAAAAACAATCGAAATTAAAAAAATCCCTAATAATGCTACTAAAAATATATCCTCCTAAAAAACCCCATTCCAATTTTTTATTTGGGGGGAAAACCCCTAAATTGGGAACGTGTCACAGACCTAGTACTGCTATCGTAAAAACCTGGGTTGCCGTATGTGACATTCTGATTTGCCGTATTTTAAGGAAAAAAGTAAAAAATCGTTGTATGTAATCTGAAAATATTTGTTTCTTCTCCATAATGATTTTTTATTTATCGTTTCTATAAATTCAGACGCAGGTTTATGTTGTACAAGCTTACCTTTTCATGTCTTACTCATCATCAACAGGAGCAATCCAGAACTGGAAAAAGTCGCTACATTCCCACTGTTGTTAATATATTTGTTTAATATGCCTTTTTAGTCTTTTTTGGCATATAAGGTCATTCAGAGTTGCAATTTCAAAAAATTCAAAAGAGTCACTTTAAATCATAATCAAGCAATAACACTCGTACAGCCGAAGTAACTCAGTGAACTGTTCAAAAAATATTTAATTTTTCAGTTTCATCACGCGAAGACCGACATCCGCGCGGACGGAGTCGCGGGGTTAAGCTAGTAAGTAATAATACTGTGTATCGATAATGGAAGTACAGCACTACTAATCAATACAAATAAAATTTTAAGTAAAATATATTAAGAAAATTCTGTGGAAAATTAATTCTGAATGGCTTGTTTTCCGTTTAAATATAGAAAATGTTATGTAATTAATTGCTTACCGGGACTAATCCAATGGAAATGTTAAGGGTATAATCTGTGGCAGTAATAAACCATTTTTTGTTGGCATTTCAAAATGGTAGGTACCTATCTAACAAATTTTGTTGAAGTTGACCTTCAGCAAGGAATATAAATACTCTTTAACAAGAGACCTACAAGTTCTTAATTTTTTTTAACTTAATTTGTTCATTTCTGGGACCGGCTAAGACCTTTTGGCCAAGCTGCCACGTCTTTCGTACCTATAATTAAATGCTTTCCTTGTTATTTACTCTAAATTAAATTCTTCAGTTTCTTATAATCTTGTTTCTCCTCTTTTGTAATGGCCATTTCCTTTACACAGTTCAAAGGTTATTTAAAACCTTGAATACGTCTTTAGTTTGTAATTCCTTGAAGCTTTTATGTAATGTTTCTCCGTAGATTTCTTTTATTGTAATATGTTACGTCCTTTTACAACAATACACGTTATATATAACTACTGAACGTGGTCTCTGTGGTCTAGCGGTTCAGTTGTTGGACTTGACTGCATGAGGTCCTCCTGGGTTCGAATCTCGGTTCGGGCAACAAAAACAAAATTGGATTTTTCCAATTTTCTAATAAAGAAAACGTTGCTCAGGATTGGATATGTGCCCGTTTGGCGGTAAGCTTGCCACCTATCATATTACGGGACTTAGTGTCTTCGGCTAGTCGTGGGTACCTTTGTTATGCCGATGCCTAATTCTTCGGGGATATGGGCGTAAGGATACTTAGTGAACGCTAAAATCGTCTTCTTTCACGATGGCACTAAAACTTTCACGACTATGTATGAATTATTCATTTGTTTTCCGAGTCCGGGACCTCAAGCAGTCAAGTCCAATACCTGGGACCGATAGACCACAGTGGCGATTAGAAACAGTAGATTGACTAATGTTAATGTTGGTGTTGTCTCCTTCATCCGAATTAGTCAGGCTTTCGCCCTGGGCATAGTACAGTATAACACGCTCTCGCACTTGCGATAGTGGTAATAGCGGGCCACCATTTTGATACTCATGCTTTAAAGTCATTACGAACCTTGATTACTAGTTCCCTTGCCTGCCCTTTTAGAACACACCCTTTCGGCATTTTGACATTTGATAGTTGGGCAGCAATCAATTTAAAGGCTTACTACAAAGGTTACTCTAATAAAAAAATATCTTACTTTTTATAAAACATCGTTTTAAAAGACATTTATCTCATGATGACATCACTCAAATGCCAATTCAGTGGCCTATTTGCAGGGATTTGACACATACACACACATAAATATCTTCAAGCCAAGTCCTTTCGTAGTACGCTGAGAGTATCGAGTTGACGAGTTCCAAACAACACCATCCTTGCAAAACATCTTCCTTCACATTCATTACCCTCTTTATACAAACACACCGGTTTCGGAGACAGATATAGAATAAGCCATTGTTTTGCGGAAATTTATCCCTCATGAGTGGTGCTAGATATTTTGTACCTGACAATATTTTCTGGTGGCATGGCATAAAGTAATGTTAACATTATGTATGTAATGTCTGTTTTCAACAGCTACGTACACAGACTTATAATTCTCCGTTAAGTGAAGCAAAGAACAAAAAGGAGTTAAGCATAATTTGTCATATGGTAGAGGCAAATGGTAATATTAACATTGTTAATATTTTATTTAAAAATGAAACGTAGAAAGAAATGTTACGATATAGTTGGTGGCACTATACTAAGTTATTTACTAATTGTAATATTTATAAACTAAATGAAAAGCAATGGCCTACGACACGTGACACAAACTACATCGTAAGCTTGAAAAAATACTAAATTATTTTGTTTTTCGAAAATGACAGTTTCATCACCGCAATAAAAAGAGTAAAAGTGCAAAAGTAATCAGTCTTTCGTCGTATGGATTCAATCTTTCACGATTTGTATCCTTGTAACAAAAACCGTTTATTTTCACTAGTATCACGGCATTCCAAATCTGATTTTTGGAAACCGTATGTCTGTACCAGGCCTAAAACAGTTTTTTTTTTTATAACGCACATGGCCAGGGGGGTTAGAATGAACCACCGTCGCGCGTCGTCTTGAAACGAACGTTCGTTTCGGGCCGCTTATAAATGTCAAACTCAAAAAGCGTAGAACGTTCGTGCCAAACAAAACGTGACGTCGGCGATAGACGTTAGACGTCTGACAATTGACAAATAACAAATTTGATATTGACGTGTTTTAAGTCGTGTCGCCATAGACAAAATTTTGTTTTTCCATACAAATTCGGTCATTACCCTTCGTTTACACGATATCGCTTTAAGTTATGATTGTTCTAGCTTTATAAAAACGATAACGTTTTGAAACGAAACGCATCGTCCAAGCGAAACGACGCGATCGCGCCGAGACGAAAGTGCACATTCTAACCCCCCTGGGGGGTTAGAATGAACCACCGTCGTCTTGAAACGAACGTTTGTTTCGGGCCGCTTATAAATGTTAAACTCAAAAAGCGTAGAACGTTTGTGCCAAACAAAACGTGACGTCGGCGATAGACGTTAGACGTCTGACAATTGACAAATAACAAATTTGATATTGACGTGTTTTAAGTCGGGTCGTCATAGACAAAATTTTGATTTTCATACAAATTCGGTCATTACCCTTCGTTTACACGATATCGCTTCAAGTTATGATTGTTCTAGCTTTATAAAAAACGATAACGTTTTGAAACGAAACGCATCGTCCAAGCGAAACGACGCGATCGCGCCGAGACGAAAGTGCACATTCTAACCCTCCAGGCAGCGCTATATTATGACCGCACAAGGAGCCGGAAGAAAATATTAACATCTCCTGTTCTATATTCTCGAAGATAAAGAGTTACGACTCATACAAAATCAATGGAAAGGTTGCTTTCCGAATGACTTTTTTTATTTGGTTATTCCCAATGCATTGCCCCGCTTGGGAAATTTTTCAATAAGGAAAAATTCCTTACTGAAATATCCTGATCGTAAGTGAGAGATCCATTGATTTGTTTGGATTCCATGCGTTCGAAAATTTTAAAAGTGTTGCGTCCGAAAATTCCCCCAGGCCATACGTATTTCCCTGTGTCTATAGTGGACCTAAATCAATTTGTATTCATCAAGGTGTTTACTACGATATATGTAACCTTTATGGTAACTATAAGAAATATCGTTTCGAATGGGATTCCGCATGTATGTGGCCGACCCACAGACTAATATAGATGCTAATGCATGCTGACCTATTATTTTATTTTCTTTCCTTAGATTTTGGCATACGCTTTTGCATTTTTCCATTAGTCAAGTAGAAATTTTTCATCAATTTGCATCAAATTTATCAATGTCAATCGGGTTTTAATTATAATAAGTCATAAGTCGTCAAATGAGTCATGTCAGGGTCTTGTGTAAAGCAGTGGCCTCATTACTCAAGCTTATAGAGTGAGATTTGGCGACAACGAGGAAATACAAGATACGCTAATTTCTTAATGATTAGGTATTTCATTTGTGCACTTTAACTGAACAAAATTGTACAAAATGCCATCAAAATTTACTAATTTCACTTATATTAATTATTACTTATACTTATTTCACTTATAATATAAGTAATAATTGAATCGAAAAAGGAATTTTAATGATATGGCAATACTGCATATTTATTTTGACATGTGCACTTTGAGCCATAAAATTTACGTTGTCATCAATATCAATTTCACATTTTCGATTGCATCACAATTTGATTAAACAGTGTTCTAGAATCAGGTGATTTCGTTTAACTGCAAGTGATTTAAACACAATTATTGAAAAACGTTTTTATTTTGTTCAAAAGGATAATAAACAGCTAATAACATCATGACTCCAAACTTGCATACTTTTATCAACAGTTTTCAGAATCGTTTGTAAGTACAACAATCTCACTATTTTCAGTATTTTTTAATCATTGTAATATAGCAGCTGAAGTACACGTAACTCTTCATCATATATATATGAACAAATGTATATTAATTTACATCGAAATTTCGTTGAATTCTCTGTTGTTCGAGAACATTCATTAGCATATTCAATTATAGTTGTAATTATCGTTCTTATCGTGATTAGTAGTTCTCTATAGAACTGAGATCTCTTGAAAATCCAATAGATCCTTCTATGGTTCAAACATTTATTTTATCTCTTTAATGCCCTAAAACTTAAATACGAAGGCTAGCTTACCAGTAAACGTTTTCTCTCATTTTATCCTGAGTAATGATGACAAAAAACATGTATGTGGTGCCTAAAGTAGACAAAATAAAAACAATGTATTTTTTCTAAAAAATGATTACTATATAAAATCCTTAATTTACTAAAGGAACTGAAATTAACATAATCAGCATATTATGACATATTTTGAAAAACTGGAGGAAAATATTAGAAAGTATATAGGTATCTACTAATTGCAACATAAATCATATTGCAGTACAAAAAAAGATTTTATTAAAATTTATATTTCTAGTTAAAAAAATTTTTTTTTATTGTACTGAAACAATTATATTAAATATAACATACAAAATAGCATCTGCCATTTATTTAAGTATTTAACTTTTTTTTCTAAAAAAGCTACAAGGAAGTATAGATGTGTGTATTGTATGGGAGCCAGAAAGATGAAATTATTAGAGAGTAGAACAATATAAACAGATTACTCACTTGATACACTGTGGTAACCTAATATATGTGGTAACATAATCATCTCATTAGGAGTTTGTGGAATCTTATGCATGAAATTAATAGAATGCCATGATTCTAGTCTTACTTGTAATTGGTTTTTTTCAGTTGCATCAAGTCACATTTTAATTTTATAAGAATGTTTAGTTTTGTTGAGTTTTAAGGCCAAATTATTTAAGAAAAAAATGTATGAGAAATAGTTTATTCTTTATTGAAATCTCTATTTATAAAAAGCCAACAAAAATGAAGTTAACTTTAAATGTCCTCTCTCTAAAAATAATAAAATAATTAGAAAAACACCCAAGTTTTAAACCTAAAGTTAAGAACTGATAAAGACTTTGTAAAATCTTTTTAGAAACAATTTTACGAGTTTAAGTTTAAGAAATAATTATTTATAAGTTACTACTAAAAGAAACTTAATATTAATATTACATGTCTATGTTGGGAATTAGTTTGAGTTTAGGATACTATGATGCCACTACAACGGGAGTTGTAACTGAGAGTATAGAGCACCCAATATAAATATACTGATTACAAACCATTGTCGTGTATTTTTAATCACAAAAGAAACTTCAGCTACAGAAAACTTTTGGATATATTTTGGATTTATTTATTAGTATTCATTCATAATTGAATGTTAGCTTTTGTATTATAATTTAACTACTTTAATTTTATGATTTTGGAAGGTAAACAAGCAGACGAATATCCTGATGGTAAGAACCCAGGCCCAGTTACTAGCCCCGGTCCATAATGCTGTCGACCTAGGTTCATTAAAGGCGTATAGCTTCCATCATTTCTGACTAATTTGACTATGAAATACTCTATCCTATACCTGTTTTCCAGATATTTGAATTTGTTGTTTTTCGACTATTATAATATTAGATATTTTGAAATGTGTCAGTCTTATAATTATTATTATTGAATTTGTACATGTTTAATGAAGTGCTTTATGACCTCAATAGCCAAAAGTGATTGCAAGTAACTAGAGATATTAGTAACTAAATAGTTCGTCAACGACTGTCTAAAGTGAAAAAAGTTAATTAAAAGTTAGAAAGTTTATTTTTCTTTATGTTTGATGTTGTGAATGTTGAGTGATGGTGATGATATAGGGAATATGACGTTAGGGTTTCATGACAATGTCATGACTGTATGGACCACAACAATTTGCTTACAAAGTTGCAGGAATACGGAATTAGAGGAATGTATATAAATATTTTATGAAATTCAATGGCCTTTGAAGTATTTCCGGTGTATAAATTGGTACCGAATAAATGAAATAATCCTATTCCTAGCAGCATAGCTGAAATAAGAAATAACGCAATACCAACAATATTATAACCATAATCGTTGATATTTTAAGCATATTTTTTTCTTTTGTGACTTGGCAACATCATTAAGTTTTTAATTTGTTAGTGTCATATGATAGAAACAATTGTGGAAATAATCTTTTTATTTATATAAAAATGAATTAAGTATTACACAACTGGATTTCAGTTTAGTAATGAATAATAATGAGAATTGGTAAAATTGTGCAAGTAATAACTTTATTTAAAATTTGTACATCACTTGTTGACAAATCATTTTATGTACCAACATTTTGCAAATAAATAAATATACAATATGTGTTGGTAAGATGTTGTCTTGATTAGGTCCTATTGGTAATTGTGTTGGTGATGATGTTGTGACGGTATTATGATGAAGTGTTCATAGTGTTGTGGCTGTGTCATGATGGTGTTTCATTGTCAAAGAATATTTTAAATTCTTGAAATGTTAACAACCAAATTTATTCTGTAAAAATTAGGGTATGATTATCATTAGGAAAAAACATTTTTATTCATTAGGTATTTGCACAAAAGGTCATAATATAAATAGATTAAACTATACTAGTAGTAAATCATTCTTTTGTAATTGAGGGAAAAATTACTCACATATACTCATATAACAATTGAATTGTTTCTCCTTTTTAACTATTAAAACACTATTATTTTTATATTATGGAGATTCAAGCATGCTGGTTACTTAACTATGCTTAAAATTCACAAATTGAGTATGCGCTGTCAACTTAATCCAGAGATTTTTAACTTTTCACTTAATGATTATATGTACAATGCTTTAACTCTTGATTTTTTTAGGGAACCTCCAGTGCGTCAACATCTCAAGAATGTTTATGGTACACTGATGATGACATGCGGGGCTGCTTCTGTTGGAGTGTACATCGACATGTTCACCAGATTCCAAGCTGGCTTCCTCTCCGCTATTGTTGGTGCAGGATTAATGTTGATGTTGCTGGCAACCCCACATGATGGCAAAAATATTAAACTTCGACTAGGATATCTATTAGGATTTGGATTAACATCAGGTAAATTTTATTTTCAGTGTAAAATTTTGCTTGCCGTTTTTTAAGAATGTTTTTTAAGAAGGAACAGATTGAAAAACTTATAAAGATCAAAGATTTAGTACATTTGGCAATCTGAAACTGAAATGTTAAGTTTTACATTCCAAGTTTTCTGTCTTAGTTTAAATACAAAACATTACATTCCCTTTAGTGACATTAACCCGTGGCCAATATCCACACTTTTGCCTTTTCAATTGTGCTTTCATATTAATTTTACGTGTCTATCTTCAGTTTGTTTGGCTTAATAAGCTTTGGTCTAAAATACATTTGTATAATTGTCAACATCTATGTGACAGTAGTCAAAAGCCTTGAATATAGCTAAACAATTCATAATAGGCTATCTGACAGTGCAAAAAATAAAATGCTAATTACTATTAACAGCATAAATTATAAGTGTGAAAATGGTTATTTACTAAGGTAATTAATAATAATGCTTGATTTATAGAAAATTCCATAGTAAAAAATGTTTTTTTAAACGTTTGTTACACAAAACAATCCTGTTTGTTCGAGTTAATGATGACGTCTTCTGCTTATCATTTGCCGACTTTTCTCATTTATCATTTATGTATTCAAGCACAAAATGCTCAAAGTTTTATGCAACATTACATATCGCTTTTGATAATTTTGCAATTTATTTGTTAATGTTTAGTAACTAATATTGTTTGTCAAAAAGTTCGAAATATACTTTTGGTGTGAAGTACCTATACAACCAAACTTTTTTTACAACTTACATACATACATACATACATATCTTCCTAAGTCCTTTACGGGGTAGGCAGAGAGTATCGAGTGCCAGACCTCACGATCCTGACAAACCTGTCTTGCTTCCTTCACATTCATGATTCACAAAGAACAATGGCCAAATTTGTATAGGAGCTGGACCTGACTTTTTTTTGTCATGTCCCAAAAACTGCTATACTTAGATTGGTTTGTTTTTATGTAGTAAACACAATGCCGTTTAAAAATTACACCTAAATAGCCACAATTTTTCGTAATTACGTCAACTTCCTTTTGAGGTTAGAATCCACAATTACTTTTACGCGGTTGTAGCGTAGCATAAAAGTGTAATCAGTGATAAGCGAGAAGGGTAATTAGCGATCCCGTTATTATTTATTTCGATTTCCCTCAAAGAATTATTAAATGATAATAAAATATGTCATCTGTCAAATCTGTCAAAGTGCACGTTACTCTTATCTGTCAATCAGACTCCAAAGTTCGATGTCAAAAAGGTTCGTCTGTCCAGCCGGCTCGTGGAGTCTAGCCTGCTTGGAATACACATTTTGACCGATAATTTAATATAATTCTTTATTGCTCTTAACTTGGATATATAGTTTAAATAACAAGAATGGCATAACATCACAAGTACATAGTAATGTAATGCGTATATAGTAATTGAACTCAATCACAGTTGAAAAATAGAAAAACAAAAAAAATAATAATTATAGTCTTTAATTACTAAGTAATTTCATACTAAAAATGAATAGTAAAAAGCTACAAAAACAAAAATAAATAGAAAACTTTTTTGTGGCTACTTAAAAAAATATTTCTTGTGTTTTTTAAAACCTTAAAAAATTAGGAAATTTTTGATATATAGGTCTTATTGGGACGCCATCGTTTCATGGTCAGGTACGATTTGGCCATCCTTCTTTATGATCAAATTATGACAACATTTTTTAACTATAGACAGGTATGCATTTTATGATTTGGTACATTTTATGAAGAAGTCGCAGGTAATGCTAGAAGTAATTAAAGTCAACATTAGCTCCCGACAGAACAAATAGATGAAAACAATAAACTTAAAAAACATATATTGCAATGCCTTTGACGTTGACGTTAATAAATTCGTTAATTCGCTTGGGAATTTCATGTTCTGAATAAGTATATACGTATTAAAAGATATATATACTAGCAGCCCGTCCCGGCTTTGCACGGGCAGACAAATTTCTATTTTTTCATAGAAACAATGGAACCTATATTTATCAGCTATTATGTCTGCTTCGAATGGTAAAAGATTGTTTCAAATCGGTCTAGTAGTTGCGCAGCTTATTAAATACAAACTCACAAAGAAACCTTTCCTGTCAGTGTATCGTCTATATTATAGTGTTGATTATACACCAACAGCGTACCTACCGGCTCCAATATTTTAAATCATGCAGGAAACCATCGAAAGATCCATATAAAATTTCTACACAATCGGTTTAACCGTTTAAAGGATATGAAATAGGTTTAAGTAGGGAAGGATAATTTTTGCTACTTGTGTTATTTTACCCATTGTCCAGTAGAAATGAGACATTGCCCCATGGTAAAATTTGTCCATGTTCATCAGGAACAATAAATTGCTTGAGTAGTAGGTATTATTATTGAATATTGAAAAGAATTTTCAATAATGTTCAATACAAACTAACAATCAAATCTTTCCTCTTTACGATTGGTGTATCCACCCATTTAAAAAGTCTTATTTGGAGCAAAACGTTCTGAATGTGCTCGTGTACCACATATTTTACGGCGATTCATTTTTTATATTCGTGTATAGAAAAATTAAATAGTTATGCATAATAATTCCTGTTTCTGAAACCATGGAAACACATTCGAAATTTTAACTCAATCGGTAAAGCCGTTTAATAGTTGACATACCGATAGCATCGCAACCTATATTAGCATAGAAGGGTAATTCTTTGCTACCTCCGTTGTCCTACTGCCCGTTTTTTCGAAGGAACATAGCATTTAACCGCGGTAAAAATTGTCCTATGTTTATCAGGGATAACATGGCCTTCTAATGGTATATGAATTTTTCGACTGCACTACGGAATATCGAAGTTTTCGGTGTACTTTACTGTATTTATAATGTTCATCAGTACGGTGTAGTACGTGAGTTCGAAAGTACTGTATGACGAAGTATTGAATTGAAAATATTCGTAATCTCTGAATATAGCATTGAAAGTAGTTTTACTATACTTATTACCTTATTACCATACATATGTATGTATGTATGTATGTGTATTACCTATCGTGCCTAGTTCTCTACTGAGGAACCCTGCAAGCGAATCCGATTAGCACACACCCAATTTATTTGGTTTTTTTTTGTTAACATGACAAGATTTGTTTTAGGAATGAGCTTGGGACCACTGTTGGACTATGTTAGCATTGTGGATCCTTCAATAATAGTGACAGCTCTCCTTGGCACTACATTAGTGTTCGTGTGCTTCTCTATCGCCGCCATGTTAGCCGAGAGGGGCAGCTGGCTGTTCCTTGGCGGCACTCTGATGACTTTACTGACGTCCATGTCGCTGATGACACTTGTCAACATCTTTATGCAATCTCATTTCTTATATCAGGTGAGTCAATTTACATATGAAATTCTTATATCAGGTGAGTCAACTTATTTGGTTATAGTTTCAACAGAACTTGATTGTATTGAACTTGAAGAGATTGCTCGATGGTAACATGTTAAACTTTTAGTTTAAGTGTTTGTAATGGAACATCACAATGTGACAAATGTATTGTGTGTAAAAAATGGCTAGTAAAAAAGTTTATAAGAAGCAAACATATTGATAGCACACTTATACGGGCCGAACATAACATACTCATTCTCTTATTACAATAGTACGTAAATACGTTAACGGCATGCGTGTTTACGCAAACCCCGACGGGGAAACGGGCTCCACCCCACCCCTCTTGAGTGAGTGCCCACCAAATCGTGAACCCCTCAAATGGCCCACAATTCGGGTCCCAGATCACAATTAAGTTAACAATTACGATCTAGAAGTGTCTTCTTGTCGACCTGTGATAGGAAGAGACCTAGTACCAGTGGCCATCTCCTTGCTAGACAACGGTCCGAATACTACGAGACACACCCAAGGTATGCCTGCCGAAGCATGGCCGCTTCGACTCAAACAGCTGCATCAGTAATAAACGAACCGATAAGACACTCCTGCGAGTGCACCTGTTGTTTACCTGTAGCAACGGTACGCGAACCGATTACACAAGTCACTCGTATGCTGCTATGCTAACTAAACTTATGACTACCATATGTACACCTCGCGAATAAACTTCCGATCAGCAAATGTTTCTTATGAGCTTCCTAGCCGGTTTCGCATTTAATACAATAACGGTAAGGTTAATTTATAAATAATAAATAAATAACTATCCTAGACAAATTACACAAATTGAATCTAACCCCAAAGTAAGCAAATTATGTGCTTGTGTTGTGGGTGTTAGTCAATAATACTAATATATAGAAATACTTAAATAGATAGCAGCATAAATTTAATAAACAGCCAGACTCGGAAACGTAGACATCTTAATGTTCATTACACAAATGTCTGCTTCCGTCAGAAATCGAACCCGAGCCTCGCGGTTATTCGAGGTAGTTAGGCGTGTACGCTAGCCACTCGACCAATGAGGCGGTCAGTATTTATTAACTAATGCATCTACCAATATTAGGTCCTTACATATGAAATTGACTAAAATATAAAAACTACATATCAATTAAGCCTCAACTAATTGATAAAATACAAAATTAGTTACTGTTTCATGTACTTAATATCAAACAATCATTTACACAATGGACAGTAATATGAAGAAGAAAACAATAAATGTCCGTTGACGCCATGTCAAAAGTACAAAGTAATATAATTCAATTTAATACCCGTGTCACTTTTCTCCCTGTGTTGGTCCGGGCTCCTTTGTAGAATAGACCATCTGCCTTCCTTGCCAGGCAGCTCGTAAAAGGCGAGCATAGGCTTACCATCACTAACACCGTGACATCCGACTAGGTGGTTGAGTTTGGCAGCGACTCGTTCGGATTGGTACCACCGCCTTACCTATTCCTGCCGCCATAACGTCATGACGTGTTCCGGTTCGGAGGCTAAGGTAGCCGGTAAACTTTCTTTTGCTCGAGGCCTAACATCCCGAACTCAGGTTGGCAACGCACCATTACCACCTTTGGTGTCTCTAGGCGGCGTGAATTTCTTACCATCAGGAAATCCGTCTGCTTGTTTGCCTTCCTGTAACATAAAAAAAAAACTATAAAAAATATTAATTTAATAAAATTATCGCCTCTGTGGTCTAGCGGTTCAGTTGTTGGACTTGAATGCATGAGGTCCCGGGTTCGAATCCCGGGTCGGGCAACAGAAAGAAAATTGGGTTTTTCCGATTTTCTAATAAAAAGAGATGTTGCTTGGGATAGGATAGGCTTGCCACCTATCACATTGTGGGACTTAGTATCTTCGGCTAGTCGTGGGTGCCCAGGTTGTGCCTCTGCCTACCTCTTCGGGGATATGGGCGTGAAGATACTAAAATTACCAGACAAGGGGAATGTCAAATAATAATGTACTTAAACAATGAGCATTTATTTATTTAAATTGTCCCTTTTTCAGGCACACCTTTACATTGGATTGATGCTCATGTGTGGATTTGTATTGTTCGACACACAAGCTATAATCGAGAAGCGTAGAATGGGCAGCAAGGACTTCATCCAGCACGCCCTGGAGCTGTTCATCGATTTCATTGGAATGTTCCGTCGCCTCGTTATTATTTTAACCCAAAAAGTAAGTTCTTTTCGCCTGTTTTAGAAAAGTATTGACTATTGATAGATGTTATAAATAGTTATATAAGAATACAGCTGATTTTGGTATAAATGGTATGTCTTGACTTGGTGATGATTTTTCCTTACATAATAAAATTAAAATATAGAAAGTGAAACGGTGCACCTGTATTTTTACATTTATAGTTACAGGCGCAGATTCACAAAGCACCGAGGGAAGTACGCCATGTCACAGACTTCAATAACGCGAATGAATTAAAAAAAAAACGTATCTTCACTCCCATATCCCCGAATACGTAGGCAGAGGCACAACAAGAGCACCCACGATTAGCCGAAGACACTAAGTCCCACAATGTGATAGGTAGCAAGCCTATCGCCAACCGGGCACATATCCAATCCCGAGCAACTTTTTTTTTATTAGAAAATAGTAAAAAACCCAATTTTTTTGTTGCTCGACCCGGGATTCGAACCCGGAACCTCATGCAGTCAAGTCCAACAACTGAACCGCTAGACCACAGAGGCGAATGAATCAAAGTTATTGACTACTGTTAGAGACAGTTGCACATAATAAATACTGATAATTGAAGTTAAAGCATCCATTTGTAATACAAAAATAATTGAATTTCAAAAATAGTGCTACTTAAACAACAGTAAATAGAATATTTGCCTGGTTTGTTTGAAGTAATCTCCTGAAACAATTTTAAGCTAGTGTCACTTGAATTGCGACAAAACTTTGCATTATATTGTAAGATACAAATTGATTCTTGAAATAGTTTAAGCGCAGTAAAAATGCAAATGTGTCGATCTAGTATATAACAAAATGAGTATTTTCAGATTAGGTTTGTTGGAATTGGGACCACATCGGAAATGTAGAGGATATGTTTTCAAATAGAAATATTTTTAAAATCTTTTCACAAATGGTGGAGAAATCTGTTAATGTGCATAAAAAATATAGAAGTTACTTATTTCTTCAGTCAGTTAAAAAGTTAACTAAACTTTCAACACTTTTTTTTCGTTTTAGGAGGAGCAGAACCGTCGCCGCAAAAGGGAATAAGAAGTAGAAGTTTTAAAAAATATAATATATATTTTAATAATTATAATATTAATATCTTAACTATTTTTTTGGTGATACAGTGTTTATTACTATGTTTTACATTACCTAAATTTTATACATGTATTCCTAAAGATGTCTTAAATTATAGTATAATAATAAACTGAACAACTGGGATTTTGTTTTTATTATCACCTCGCCCTTATCTGTATGTTTACTCTTGAATCCCGATGTCATGCGAATTGGAAATTGGAATCGTATATGTCATTTTAGGTACTCTTGAACACAGTACTAGCGGATTATTAACAGTTAGTTCCAAATAAATTCAACCAAATCGATAAAATAATGTATTGCTTACTATTAATTAAATAATAATAATTCGCCAGTACTCTGTTCAACAGTACCTGAAGTGACATATTCGATTCCAATTTCTAATATTCCATGAATCGAGCTCAAGAGTAATCCTACTGGTTGTGCTACTGGACACCGCATGAGGAAATAGAGAATTGCCTACGCAAACGTACATAATGAGATCACCGACAGAACTGCGCTTTACCTTACAGACTTACAACCATCGTCACTGGCCGCAACCATCCCAAACGAACGCAATGGCGAGCACTAACGTTATGGGGTAATAATAGTAATAATTTTATTTCAGACCATAGATCCATAATAATTGTGTAATGTGTTAGCAACAATTATTGCCTTATAGTTTGTTAGCATTGTTAGTGTACATTTGATTTTAAATAAGTGACCTACTTAACCCTACTGCAGTCTCTATCCAGTGATGCTGTATAGAGCAGTAGGGCCTGGCAGCAATCATCCCTAGGATACTGTTGTCGCTGGTACGTAGGCGCTGTAGCAGAGATGTGCCTTTTTTACGCATCAATGCGAAGAAGTCGTCCGTGTGCGCATCTGCGAACATTTGAGAGGCGTTACAGTGCCACGGCAACCCCAAAAGCATCCTAAAGGCTAAGAAAAGAGATAGATGTTAGTGCGCATCGCGCTCATTTTGCAATCCAGGAAAGTCAGATTGTATTACAATTTTGTGTGATATAGATATCCCTGGGCAAATTACACGAATGGAATATAACCCTAAGGTGAATTTGGAGGTTGTTTTTTGGGTGTTAGGCAACTATAGTAATACGTAAGAATACTTATCTTCTATATATAAAAATGAATCGCTAAATGTGTTGGTAAGCGCATAACTTCCGAACGACTGGACCGATTTAGCTAACTTTTTTATTATTGTATTACTTATGATCAGGAGAAGGTTCTTACGAAAAGAAAAACCGGGAAAGTTGCAGGGAAATGGGAAAAATAATACTTTATTATTTCTCATACTGAACGGGTGAAACGAAGTTCGCCGGGACAGCTAGTTAGGTACTTATAAAAATACCAAAATGAATATATAAACATCTAGACACAGAAATGCAGACATTTAAGAGTTCTTTTCACAAATGTCTGCCCCTGTCGGGATCGAACCTGATCCTCACTGTTGGTCGGTGAAGATAGGGCTGAACCTTCGACCAACAACCAAATGTACCAGATTGTGTCGCATTACTGGATACTATTAGAGTTCCGTAAGCGGCTGTGCCCCTCTTTGTTTTGGAGGGAGAACGCTGAGACAAAGGTTTCAAGGTGTATTTCTAAAAAAGTTTTGTCATCACAGTTACAGCGGATTTTGTATAAAACTCGTATAATTGCAGCCACACAGATAGCTTGTAAAGGCCAAACAAAGACTAAACTTGAGTCTGGCCTTCAGTTTATCTGTCAAATAAAAAGATGTTCTGTTTACTCCTTCAGTAGTCATTAAATATGCAAATACTTGAAACAGTTTTTGACTAGCTGCCCGTCCTGACTTCGCACGGGTGGGCAAAGTTTTATTTTTATAGAATTTTATAGTTCGTTTTTATAGAAATAATGTAGCCTATGTTCATCAGCGATATTGTCTGCTTCTAATGGTAAAATTATTTTTTCAAAGCAGTCCAGTAGTTTCATAGCCTTGTAAATACAAACAATCAAATCTTTCATCTATAACATTATAGTGTAGATGATATACCGACAGCAGCTCCACCTGCCGAGTCCAATTGTATAATTAAATCACACACGAAACCATCGAATGAAGCATTATGCCGCGGTAAAAATTAGCCTATGTTCACAAGAGATATAGTTGACTTACATTGGTAAACGAAATTTTCAAAGAAAAACAAACTAGCAATCAAATCTTTCCTCTTTATAATAATTGGTGTGTCCACCTACCTATTTAAAAATTAAGAGATTTAGTGCAAACGTTCTGAATACGCTCCTACAGTAGGTACATAGGTACATTACGGCGATTCATTTTTGTTTGTAAAATAGAAAATAAAAAAATTTATTAGGTATTCACGATATGTATCTGTGAAAGTATGGAAATACACATACAAAATTTCAACCCCATCGGTCGAGCCCTTCAGAAGCTGACTTACTGACAGCAGCGTTGCCTAGCTCAGCAGAGAAAGAAGAAATATCTTTCCTACCCCCGTTGTCCTATTACCCGTAGGAATAAATCATTTCATCAGGGTAAAAAGTATGATCATCAGGGGATTTTTAATGAAATATAAAAATTTGTTACTTAAATCGAACCAGTAGATTGGGAGCCTAATCAATACAATTAAACAATCAAATCTCTTTATCTTTATTATTAGTATAGAGTATAATATAAGTTATTTTACCCGATCGAAGCCAGGTCAGTTCGCTAGTTCAAGCGACGATGGCCCTGCGTTCAGTGTAAATATAAGTAGACAGTGGTGAAACTATAGATTTAGTAAGTACATTCTAATTCTGTGGGTGAAACTGCCTACAAGTGTTCGAAATCGTACGCACACGTAATCATGCTCACCGACGAGCCGCCTTTTCTATACGTTTGGAAAATCCGCCCGGATGCCCGGCGGAGTGAGATGGGATCGCATTGGCATTCACCATCCCGCTCCGCGGCTATAGCGCTGAAAGAATGACGACTCCGGCCATTGGAATGTCCTCCCAGGCGTGCGAAGGGAAGAAAGTCCCCCGATTTCCCCCGGCAGCTCCTAATCGAAGGCGCAGCAAATAACATGTTAACGTTGACAAAAAAAGTTTCAATTATTACAATAGGCAAAGGTAAAATATAAAATACATAATACATTGACAGGCGTAGGTTTTTTGCTTGTTCCACAAGTCTGTCCACGATAGGTAGGTACTACAGGTTCCTTAGTCAAGACCTATTTCCTCTGTAAACTCTCTTTCTAAATAATCCATTTTTCGCTTAACATTTTTTCTTTCATATTATGGTGTCAGCGGGCCTAATTTCATAAAGCTGTTGCTGTTGCCCGCGACTTTTACGTATATACGTTATACGGTACACGTGTAAATAACTTTTCGTCGTGAGTGAAGGGAACGAAAGATTTTTGAACATTAAAAAGTATCCTAAAGGATAGCGCCCAGTTAGACGGGGCACATCGCATCGGGGTGAATTTTTGTTACTCAGTACCAAAGTAGAGCAAATAGGCTTAGCAATGCGATGCGCCCCGGCCCGACACGCTCCGCCCCGTCAACGGTGGGGGCTATCCATAAATGTTAACTCGTATCATACGAGATAGGTACTAAGTACCTACGAATTGATATACCTATTAATTACATAAAATTTGGCGATAATCCGCCCAGTGCCTAGGTGTTGAGTGAATAGTGAACAGACACCAAAAAACATTATAACTTTCGTTTTGAAATTTGTATCCTATGCAATGCTTAATGATAACTGTTTTGAAAAATATTACCTATTTATTTATATTAATTTTTGTTTAAGTTGGCGACTATATCAGTGATGTCGTTAACACGAACAAATGTGAATTATTAAAGTAACTCAAAAACCACTAGGCGGATCAGGATAAACATTCATATGGAAACACCTCAGTCATGACCCGCCTTTCTTAAAAATAACCGTCAAATAGGTTTTTTATTGGCTGAGTGTCAGCGTAACAAACATACAATTAAATACAATAACATACAATTAAATAAAATAAATAAATGTCAATGGACAAGCTACACAAATTGAATCTAACTCCAAAGTAAGTAAGCAAATTATATGCTTGTGTTATGGGTGTTAGTCAACAATACTAAGTAATACATAGAAATACTTAAATAGATACCAGAATAAATTTAATAAACACCCAGACCCGGAAATGCAGACATCTAAATGTTCATCACCCAAATGCCTGCCCCCGTTGGGAATCGAACCCGAGCCTCGCGGTTGATCGGTGCTGTTAGGCGTGTACGCTAGCCACTCGACCAACAAAAATTAGGTTATTTATAAAATAAAACTAGTTGCTCATTGTGTTATCACCAACTTATTTAATTTTCAGAAGTTGGATGTATTTTATTGCTGTCGTGTAAAACAATCCTTTTGGCCTTCAGAAATTCGTTGTTAACGACAACGTTTATCAAATGACTCACGCCTGATTCGTTGTGCCCATTATTCGCTTTATCGTCTTTACTTACATTTGTCTTCATATCTTTATTAAAATTAATAAGGTATATATTTCTCATTTTATTTCTACAACAGCTTATCTTGTGTGGACTTGGATTAGATGTTTGCACGATGTACTCATACGTAGACACTCCTAAGATGTGTATGTATATATGAAAACATGTTAAATGTAATAACGCATATCCAATGCATATGCCACACAGGCTATAAATAATCATAAATATAATAAACAACATTGCATTCTTACAATACATAACACCAAGGACACCCTTCATAATAGAGGTGCATTTAATAAAACTTTGTGTAATTATGCTTAAATTATGAGGACTCGTATAGAAATAAATAATATCAGTGAAGCACAGAGAGATGGTGTAAAGCGTTAGCAGCAACGCCGAAGCGACACAAATTATAAAGGCACTGTAGTTTCTCCGGCCAATGCAGTTATTTAACCACATGCAATGGTGGTCAAAATGGAACACACATCTGTTGCATATCCCACAATGTTTAGTTTTTTTATCACTGGTATCGATATTACACAAATGGCATCTTCCGTTTTCTATAACATGGGCGTGAAGGCTACGATCAAATTCTGGGAGAACGTACACCTCCCTTGTCCGTAAATCCTTCTCCGACGGATCTATCATCATGGCAGCGACGTGTGCGACGACATGAGTTATATATAGTATGGCAAATACAACTATTGATAAATATTTCAACTCTTCAAATTGTATAGGAACCAACACGGCAAGGTTTATCCCGGCAGTTAACAGAAGCACAATCCAACAAATAACCTGATGACAATTTAAAGGTAGTTGTAGTCCGTTAACCCTTCTTTGATTTTTCCTCATCGGTCTAAAGGTGCAACATTTGTGCATTACAAGTTTCGATTCCGTCAAATGCGATAACATGAAATCAGGTAACCGATTCAGGTGTGGAACTGCGCGCGCAACCTTTCTTTTGCCCCGTAAATCAATACCTAATGAGTAGGTTATGATGACAATGTAGGTAAGTATAATGATTAACGACGGGCAGTGGACATACATTCACTGGGTAACTCCAAAAATGCGCATAGGAACAAAAAAATAAGGATGACATGCAAATAGACGCATTTGTAACGGTAATAAATAAAATCTGCTTTAAATTGGTTTGACTCTTGTCTGCGCAGTCGCTCATGTGTCCTTAAATATGTCATATGTCCTTAAATGAAATGCAGTCCAACTGGTGTGATATAGTTGCAGGCGTCTCACAGGAGTGCATTTCGTCTTCCTTAGTGCCTTCTAAAAAAAATCTTCACGCACATATCCCCGAAGAGGTAGGCAGAGGCACAACCAGGGCAGCCACGACTAGCCGAAGACACTAAGTCCCACAATGTGATAGGTGGCAAGCCTATCGCCAACCGGGCACATATCCAATCCCGAACAACGTTTTTTTTTTTAATAGAAAATAGGAAAACCCCAATTTTCTTTTCGTTGCCCGACCCGAAATTCGAACCCGGGACCTCATGCAGTCAAGTCCAACAACTGAACCGCTAGACCACAGAGGCGATGAGATAGAGTGTTTTCTATATTTATTAACACAAATTACTGCGGTGATTTCTTAAGGCGAGTATATCCTGCACCTTTTGATATTCGAGGGGGTAAAATTCTCTTTGAGACGCGCCGTAAGCCGCACCGCGCGAATATTCGCTTTAGCGAATTTCCCATGGCCAGGCCGTAAGGCGGTGAATCCGGGCGAGTCGCTGCAAAACTCTACTTACTTAGCTACTGTCAGTTTTTAAAATGTGTGATTTTCTTTTTGATATTACTTAGTACTTAGAGCTCTAGAGTATTGTTGACAAAAAATAAGGACAAGTCATACGTAAGTCCTGAGTAGGTAGGTATAGTTTAGGTGCTAAACTGTACCTTCAAGCGTTTTGGGGACTTATGTTACACGTTGTATATTTTTAAACCGTATTCACTAGACTTCCTGTATCGTAAAAAGACATACATACGTACATATCTTCACGCCAAGTCCCTTATGGGGTAGGCAGAGAGTAGTGTTTGGATGAAAAGGGTAAAGCCCGTCACACACGTAGCTATAATATAAATTAATATGAACTATAGCAAGTCGTATTACAATATATTTTCTATACAAATATTCAAGCGATGTGTGTGGTAGCTTAGTATAATATATACTATAGCGCGGCATATTAATATATAATTTAGCTACGTGTGTGACGGGCTTAATGGATATGAAGGAAGAAGATGAAGCGAATGGCTTGATTTAATACCCTATCTATTTTTTTAAAGTGATAAGTTGGGGCATCAGTATAACAGACATCGCCATAGTCTAACATTCTCAAAATAAGCGTATGTACAAGGGAATCTTTAATTTTCAATGGCAAGAAATTACAATGCTTATACTTTTAGGACCTGCCAGGTACAGTCTTATCTACTTAGTAAATTATTTCCTAAACTGTTCAGTTAAGAAAAAAACATAGTAGAAACCTGAATAGGTATCATTAATGAAGACCTATTCATAGATTTCTATAAATTTTAAAGAAAGAAAAAAATTCGCCCTACGCAGGACAGGATATAACCCGTCTCAAGCCGACAATGCTCTAACCATTTGAGCTACTAAGGATTCAAGTCCCATGGCGAAATTTTTAATTCCTTTTTTATTCATAGATACCCAGCACTTACGGGTTTAATAAAAAACATCGAGTTTGGGTATTCCCCAATTTTTTATTCTATTTTGGTGTAAAAACCTTAATGAGGTGCACAGAATATATCTACTTACCAAGCTTTAACAGTATAGTTCTTACAATTTCGAAGAAAAGCGGCAGTGTCATACATACTGACAGACATGACAAATCTGTCGGAGTTTCGTTTTTTTGCCTTCGACAGCGGAACCCTAAAAAGGATTCAAATCATAATCCAAATCTATGAAAAATTATGTGTGATCTAACGTGCAAAAATATTCATGTTACATTTATTACCTTCGTTTTTTTTCGTGTCGTGTCGTGCAACAAAATTTCACCACCATTTCAATTAAAAAAAAAGACGGGTTGCACTCCGGGAGTGCCTGCAGAAGTGAAAACTTAAATATTGACGTTGTGCA
>NJDD01000035.1:0-12863 GCA_002245505.1 Calephelis nemesis
TGGGTCGGGTGCAGTTTTCTGTCCCGTGGTCCCCTAGGCACTTAACGCACCGGGGCGCGCGTTGCAGAATCTGGCGGAATGGCCATAGTTCTGACAGTTGTGACACTGTCCGGGGACGCCGCTGGAGTACGGCTTTTCTATTGATAGGCCGGAGAGGCCGAGAATGCAGGAGATATTAAAAATCGCCTTACCTGCATCTGTGTTGTCTAGCACGACAAGTACCATGTCGTACTGTCGTTTACTACGTGCGTTGTACATTCTGTGTACATTTCGCACGGGGAGGTTTTTATTATGGAGGTCGGTCTCTATTTCAGAGACCGGAAGCTCCTTTGGGAGGCCACGGATGACTACGCGCAGTTGGCGTTCGTCCGCAAGGGCGTAAGTATGAAAACTTACGTTCCTTTCTCTTAGGAGGGCCGTGAAGCGGCGAGAAGTTGCAACAAGGCGGCTAGCGTCGGTACAGTCGAGTGCAATAACCCTATTTCGGTCGATGTGTGGTAAAACGATCCGGATTGTGAGTACGATCGACAAAAGACACAATATTAAGTAAGAATTGTATTGTATAATAATTGATTTTTGATGATGATGATTGAATGGTACTGAAGTACCTATATAACCTGACTTTAACCTACCTAGCGCCTAAAATAAACACTTTTATGTTAGAAAATAAAACAATGTAGGTAACATCGAATATTATTTTAATGGTTCAACACCCTCCATGTCACAAAAATTGCTGCCACCTTTTTTCAAATCAAATCAATTATTTATTGCTCCATATGTCACATAAAAGGTATTACAAATTTTTCCCACTAGTTGTTTGAAGGACATATGTACCCTTTTAGGGTGTTGCAAATTGAAGCGGACCGATCTATTTCAGATTTCACTTTTGAAATTATCTATTATATAATCGTTTAAAGTATAATAACTCTTTTCTATCAAAAATTTCTTTAATTTTTTTGAAAATCTTAGGTTATTCATCTCTGATTTTAATTCATTGGGAAGTTTATTGTAGGTCTTAATTGTCATAACATAAGGTCCGGAACTATGTATTTTTAATTTTGACGGGGGTAATTCTAAATTATGTTTAAATTTATTTCTAGCTTCGTAGCGTCGAGGGTTGTCTGCTTGCTTTTTAAATAGATCTGAATGTTTTCTGACAAATGTACATGATTGTAATATATATATTAAAGGTAAAGTTAAAATTTTTAGATTTTTGAAATAGGGTTTGCAGCTTTCCGACTCTTGAATGTTTGCTAGGATACGTATACATTTTTTTTGGGAAATGAATATATCTTGAGCGTTTACACTATTTCCACAAAGTAAAATACCGTACGTGAGCCATGAGTTAGCATATGCGTAATAGGCAGACATAGCAGTTTGGAGATCGGTAACCCTACGTAATTCCCGTAGACCATATAAAAAACTAGATATTTTTGTTTTAATTTTATTGATATGACTTTTCCAATTTAAGTTAGAGTCGATATTTAATCCTAATAATGAAAATGTGACAACGCATTCAATCTTGTTATTATTATAAATAAAGTTTAATTCAAGGGGATTTTTTTGGTAGGGCCTAAATTGCATTATTTTTGTTTTAGAGAAATTAATGTCAAGGTAATGTTCATTCATCCATTTAATTATAGTATTAAAAATGTCAGTAAGATTTTGATTTAAATTTATATTATTATTACATGAATATTACCTTTACCTCCGGATTCCGGCTCGGATATTGAAGAATCAGACGTATTATCATCTTCGCTGTCGTCATCTTCTGATCCACTTAGGTCAATAATTATTCTCTCATCGGACAAAGAATCAATGACGTGGTCGCTTTTTTTGTACTCTTCTTCTATTTTCACTACTTTATTGCAGAAAGCCGACCATTCGCTTTCACCCATCATGGCAACTTTTTCTTTGATTAAATTTGTACCTGGGCAATATTCCATATAGCATTTTTTTAGCTACATACCCTTTTATGGCTGCCCAGTCCATCTCTATGGGGTTGAGATCCGGATGGTAAGGGGGTAATCTTAGAACCTCATGACCATGTTGTCGAAATATGCTGTCAATTAAATATTTCTTGTGGCGTTCCTTGTGCAGCATTACTAATTTATATAATTGTGGCTTCAGCATCGATGGCTCAAAGCTTATACCTTTTCTTTGGAGTCAAGTCTGCATATATTCTTTTTTGGTTGATGACGTTGGAACTTCTTCTCTTTTGTTGTGATAGGACGCATTGTCTACTACCACGATTGAATTTAGAGGTAGATTGGGTATCAACTGACAACACTCCCATTTTTCGTAGTTTTGGGTATTCATGTTGTCATAATAATCCCCCGACTTTGCTCCCGCTTTATATAAAAGTAATGCGTTGGGAATGAAGCCTTTCTCATAATGAGCGTGTACAATTACAATGCGCTGCCCTTTAGAAAGATTTTTTTAAAAACCTTCTTTAGTTCCATCACTCCACGATTTTTAAACCGAGTGTGACGAATCTACGTAGGATTCGTCGGTGAATACAATTGGTTTCCCTTCTGCTCTGAATTTACTTATTTTTTGTAAATACTCTATACGCTTAAGTCGTATGGTCATGTGCTCAATCAGGACTTTTTTGTTATCTTCGATTTTTCTCCAGCGAAACCCTAAGTTTTTAAGGATGGTTCTCAAACTAGATGCTGACCCTTGATAATTTATATCATTTTTCAACTTATTTCTGAGTTGTTTTATTGTTGGCTACTCTTTTTCCGTAATGTGAAAATTATGTACTGTTCTTTTAATTACCCCTTGATCGAAACTGTCTATTTCTGTTACTCTCTTCTTTACGATTCTTTTTTTCCCGGGGGTCCGAAACACTGTACCTAAGTAGGTCAGACTAACTTGCCTCAATACATATTCTGCGAACGGTCTTTGTCGAAACTTTAGTAGCAGCCGCGGTTTTCTTATTGATTGCATTGAGGTCATTTTGTATCCCTTCTTTTGCTTCTTTCTTCATAAACTCACGGACGTCGAATATCATTTTTCTAGACTGATGACGCCTTAAAACTTTTTTACTTGTTCTCGGCATTGTAAACACTAACACAGAATTGGAAATAATAACAAGATACAATAAAATAAATGACAACAACAAGAAACGAAAAATTCAACAAAAAACTTAACAGACAATTTTAACAAAAATATCGAACGCGACTGTACTCGGTGGATGGAGCTAGCGAACGTGACTACGACACACAGAGAACTAACGCACATTAAACAAAATACGCTAAGCGCAGTGAAGCATTTCACACACGGCATCTATAATGTAAAGATATACATTAAAGCACGATACATCTCATTACATCTTTATATAGAAATCGTCAGGAGACCACACACGACAGCTATAAGATACATTTCTACATCTCAGTATCTTAAGATGCAGAAAGATACCAAAATATACATTTATATTTCAATACATCTCAATACATCTTAATACATCTCAATATATTTCCATTCCAACAGGATGTTCAAAAAGTTGCTGTAACAGACAGAAACCACATAATGGGTTTCATTAGCGTTTTTTTATTTTATTTTTGTTTTTATGATATTGAAAGGCAAACAAGCAGACGGATTTCCTGATGGTAAGGAATTCTCGCCACCAAAGGTGGTAATGGTGCATTGCCAACCTGAGGCCGGGATGTTGGGCCTCGAGCAAAAGTAAGTTTACCGGCTACCAAACCACCGGCTCCAAACCGGAACAAGACATGATGTTATGGCGACAGGAATAGGTAAGGTTATGGTACCAATCCGAGTGAGTCGCTGCGAAACTCTACCACCTAAAGAGAGTGGGATAGAAACCATTTTCTGACGTTTGTTGGGTGTACTGTGTCCATTTCAAACGTGTACAAACACTAGAAACAGTGTATACATAGTCTGTATGTTCCCTTCCATTTTTCATGTTTCTGTTTTTGGCACATATGGCGATACGTACATCAAAGTCACAATCCAAGTTATGTTTTGATGAAATATCTAGAAAATCTTATAGTAAGTTATTTACTTACTTTTGTTTAATCCTTTAACTTTTAATTACTTACTTTTGTTTACCCTTAATCCATAATAATATATTACAAAAATAAGAACAGCCTTTATAAGAGATCAACATCTGAAATGTGCGTCAATCGGGACGTACGCTAATGAAATGTAAGAAAAGATACATACATACATACATACATACGTACATACGCCAAGTCCCTTACGGGGCAGGCAGAGAGTATCGAGTGCCAGACCTCACGATCCTGACAAAGGATTAGATACATTACAATACCTGCTGTGTGTGTGATACACTAATGTAATGTGAAGCTGTACATCCCGGGATGTAATATACATTAATGTACATTATAGCTGCCGTGTGTGAAGGCCTTGATTTGTCATGGGCGGAGAGCTAGGAGAGGAGAGCCCCGCTAAGAGAGCCCCGCTGATACCTGTTTTTTACGTCTGCGCAGCTATACGACTCGTGCTCAGATCGGACTAGATGTTTTGTATCAACTGTACCTACTTACTAACGCGACGGGAAAGCCAAAAGAAAAGAAGTAGAGTATTGTAGTCTTTGAAAAGCAAGAAAGAAGATGATTAGGGAAAGATAGTAGGAACAAGCTTTATTATTATAATATTTCTTGGCCAGATTCCATTTCATAAAATAGTTAATGTTTACTGTTTACCTTAATAAAGTTAATTTTTAAGATACCATAAAATAATCAGTTTCTTTCGTTTATTTGTAATTTTATTTTTCATTCAAAAGTTAGTAGTTGTCTTTTATTAAAACTCTTTTACAAGTTTCAGTGTTATAATATATAGTATAATGTGCATTTTATCAATATTCCTATTTCTATGATTTTATCTAATTTCCAAATAATAATATGCAGCTGTAAATAATAAAATAATGTAATATATGGTAACATATTAAGCTTTTGTCAATGTTGTCTATGGACAGTGCTGCCACATCTACCAACTTTTAGGTAGATCTACCAACTTTGCCCTCAGTCTACCTGTCTACCAACTTAAGCCTCAAATCTACCTATTTTTCAAAATTTTCAAAAGTGTTTTTTTATTTTCTAATTTTCATAATTTTATGAAACGTAAATGTAAACGCCATATGTTATTGAAAACATTTTTTTCTTACTGAAGGATGAGGTGGTATGGCTTTGTGACTTAGCTCAACGGCGAATAAAAAATAAAAACACTTACTATTGACATTTAATTTTACTA
Organism: Calephelis nemesis; assembly: GCA_002245505.1. Lineage (NCBI taxonomy): Eukaryota > Metazoa > Arthropoda > Insecta > Lepidoptera > Riodinidae > Calephelis > Calephelis nemesis. The sequence goes on from NJDD01000035.1 coordinate 5,239, forward strand.
TTGACGTTTAAAGAAAAATGCATTCTCTTTTATATGGAAAGTTTAAGACAAATAAAGCAACGTTTTTGTTTTGAAGAGAAGCAAAGTTAAAAATCTCTTGCATTTATGAACCCTCAGCATTTAATTGAAAAACATGCAGTCCCATCTATTTCTCATATAGGAGTTCTGTTTCCAGGCAAGTTTTAGTTATTAATTTTATCTACTTAAGACTTTTTTTTTTCATTTCAATTTAATTATTTATTAATGTAAATATTACTTCTTTTTTCAGGACTTTTCCCAGAGACAGATAACCTGACCGAATTAGACAGAGAGTGGAGATTATTGAGAAACATGGCACTCCCCTTTACAGGAAAAAATGCGGATCCTACACCTGAAGAGTTCTGGAAGCATGTCTCATTAATCAAAAAAGGAGACCAGTCTCCAATGTTCCCTCTGCTATGTCAATTCATAAGAAAATTACTGGCACTTCCTTATAGTAGTGCCAATGTTGAGAGACTGTTTTCCTCTATTAATAATATGAAAACCTGCCAAGAAATAAACTTTGCACAGACACTCTAGAGGGTTTGTTACATACTAAAAGGTTTATTACAAAGAATAATGGGCAGCCTAGTAGTGATCATTTAAAACTTTTTAATAAGAATATGTATAAACACAAACAATAAATAAAATTATTATTATTTATGTATTTGTAATTTAAAAAAACCTATTAAATGAAGGTGGTAGATCTACCTATTTTTAATCTTGGATTCTACCAACTTCTACCGATTTTCGGCACATATTCTACTAATTTTCTAAAATAAGGGTTGGCAACACTGTCTATGGATCCTATTCAATTGTTTTGTGATTTGTGACTCGTGTTGAGCGATAAAAGCAATTTTGATTTTCTAGAGCTAGTAAATACATTTCAGCTATGAAATCTAAAAAACGCCATCACGATTCCTCGGAAGAGTCGGACGAATCAGACGCAAGTGCTAAATCGAGTTCATCTTCAGATAGCGAAAGTGATGATTCTTCGTCGTCGGAGCACCGCTACAAGAAAAAAAGGAAACGTGCAGAGTCGTCAGAATCTGAAAGTAATTCTGATGATCAAAAACGTTCAAAAAAACGCAAACACAAGAAAAAGAAAAAGAAGCATACCAAAAGAAAACGACGTTCGGATTCACACGAAGAAGGCTCTATTGAAAACATATCCATCAGTGAGGGAGAAATTTCATCAAAGAAGAAACGTAAACACAAGCATAAACATTCCAAGCGTGCTGCTAGTTCGTCAGCAAGTGAAGGTAACATGCATCAAAGTGGATATTTTAGAATTTACTGTATTTTAAGTTTTGTATGTCTGTATCTTATCTGGTAGGAAGCATATTCACCGCCCGCCAATGTCATCCCTTCAGAGGTTATTTCTGTGGAAATTTAGATAAGCTTTTCAGTCATGTTGGAGATAATCAAACATGGTTGGTGCACACTTTCCTAATCAAAAAACTTAGAGGCTTATGCTAGATAACAGTTTCATTGATTGCCAAAAACATGCAGTCTCGAAATAGACAAAGTACTTATATATCTCTTATATTCATTTTGTTATATCTACTATTGTCGTTTTATATATGCCTTATTTGTAAGTGGTATTCATAATTAAGCATATTGTCCCTATACGTAAAATGGTTGCTATGTGTTTTTTTTATATTTGACATTACTGTAAATCGTTTTTTTATAAGTAAGTCTGTAAGTAAGCCCGTATTATCACTAGTAGAGTGTTGTATTCTATGTTAAACTGGTGAGGTTGATGTCTACAGTTTTGTCTGTTTCTGTTGTCATAACATTTGGTTCTGATCTGGGCGGGAAGCTAGTTGTCTATGAAAATAAACTTATGTTTGACATTCTAGATTAATACAATGTTCAAGTGTTATGAATTTTTTTTATTTTTGCATGATTGCTTAACTCTTTTGTGAGTCCAAAGTTACGGGGTCTTGCCCACCGGCCACCTCACGAGACCGCCTGGGTGTACCGTGGGTAATTTTTTTACCTACCGTCCACCTTTGTTCACCTGGGTGAACCGTGGGTAATTTTTTTTACCTACTGTCCACCTCACCTATTACTCCGCGTTAACAGAACTCTTGAGATTTCAAGTTTATCTATTGAAATAATTATGAATAAAACATTGACAGCTAGTCCATTGCGTTATTCCTATTGTTGTTTACATAACGTTGTAATTATGGAAAACGATAAATTAGTTTTAATTAAAAGAAATGGTGGCAATGTACTTCTTTATAAAGGGCATCAGTACCACAAGGTAAAAATGTTTAAAAACGGAGCCAATCTATGGAGGTGTGCTTTGTACCGAAAAAGCAAATGTGGAGGAAACATTATTCTTCAGGTATGGTAAGATTTGCTATCTATCGTCTTTATAACCTTCTGCTATAAACAACGTTAAACTAGGTTCCACGGACCCTTTAAACGGTCCCCCTGACTAAACAGGGGAGTTGTTGGCACTTCATTTTGCTAATTATTGATAACAAGTTTAAAAATCAAATACACACAATTCGACCTTATTGACATCACTGTTTCAGTTTGTTTTTTTACATACTTACTATACATTCATTTAGTCAGAATATGAGATTTTCTAAGAAATAATAATAATGTCGATAATTGCTTGCACCTATTTTTATACTTTATAACAATGCTCATCACTTTCCGATGTTCATTTGTTTTCTAGTCGTTCATTCGACTCCGAGGCGGCCCTCTGCATTGCAGTCTTTTTGTCTCCCGACTAGGCTATTGCTGTATATTTCAACTATATTATTCCACATTTAATTTTATTTCAGAATGAAACCATCGTTAAGCAAAAAGTACATACATGTACTCCATCAGTATCTAGAAATTTAATGACTATGGAAATTGAAAAGTTAAAGGAAATAGTTCAGACCAGTCACGAACCCATACCTAAATTATATAAAAACACATGCAAAAACATTAAAAACACCTGTTTAGATTTAGTTAGACAAATACCGACATTGAATAGTATTCAACACAGTTTATACGATATCAGAAATAAATCTTTACAAGTCAAAAAAACTCATTTTGAAAAATTCGATGAGGTATGTGTGCCATCAAAGTTTCTCGATTTCATGTTATCCGATTATTACCATGAAGAAAAACGTATTTTGATATTTTGTTCAAAGGAGGCTCGGGGCAACATAAGTTCAATTAATGAATATTTCGGAGACGCTACTTTCAGCTCCTGCCCAAAGCCGTTTTATCAATTATTCATAATACATGGCGAAGTTGATAGTAGCGTTACACTAACAGCAACGGTTCCTTTGATATATGTGCTGATGCCCGATAAAAAAGAGGATACATATAGAACAGTATTGCAATTAATTAAATCCCAACTGCCAGCATTTCAACCCAAGAAATATCACTGTGATTTCGATTTAGCAGAATTAAACAGTTTTAGAAAAGAATTCCCGTCGGTGAGTTTGAGGGGATGTTACTTTCATTGGAGTAAGGCCGTCTGGAAGAAAGCGAAAAGTTTAGGTATTAAATCCAAATTTGATAAGAGAATAATTGGGCTTACTGCGGCTTTGCCTTTATTACCCGCAGAAAATATCACGGATGGTTTGGAATATACTAAAGGTGAAAGCAGAGAGAACAAAAAGTTTAAATTATTTTTTCGCTATATTGATAAATTTTGGATGACGGAAAAATTTAATGAAGTGCTGTGCGTATTTGGCGAGCGTCACAGGACCAACAACGTAGCAGAGTCATTTCATGCCAAGTTAAATAAGGAAATAAACAAAAAAAATAAATCGGTACTTACACTTCTGGCAAAACTAAAAGAAATTGAATCTACTGTCATTCACCAAAATACTAATAGAAGGAATACCAATATTGATACAGACGATTATATATTGAATATTCAGCTGCAACTCCTGAATAAAGAAATATCGGTGGGCCATATGCTGGATAAATTACGTTGACAAATACCTACCACACAATCCATGCTTAGTTTTCGTTTTTAATTTATAAAATTACTATGAATTAATTTGTAATTAGGGATTTAGCGACTTGGTAGAAGAGTAAACGATTTTAAATACATATCATTCATCCTTTATTCTTTTTGCCAACTAATATTCAAAGGTCTCCCATGCTATTATACCAAACAATATTAAAATTCATAGATGGACCGTCACCAATAAAAATTTATAAATTTTCAAACTTAAAATGTGAGGTGAACGGTAGGTAAAAAAAATTACCCACGGTACACCCAGGTGGTCTCGTGAGGTGGACGGTGGTTAAACAGATTTTTAGATTACATTATAATATGTAATAAATTTCATTAAAATGTCCTTTGAGGTATCAAACATATAACCATATATTCATTTTAACTAACAAAAAATGAAGTTACACACCAGATCATCGGGCCCATAAGTATATTTACTATGAGGGTTAATCAATAAATAAAATTATATTTATACTAGCTGCGCCCCGCGGTTTCACCCGCGTAAATCCCAATCCCGCGGGAACTCCGGTATAAAAAGTAGCCTATATGTTATTCTGGGTCTTCAGCTACCTACATACCAAAATTTCATTGTAATCGGCTTTGTAGTTTTTGCGTGAAAGAGTAACAAACATCCATACATACAAACTTTCGCATTTATAATATTAATAGGATTGCACTAACTAGGTAAACACATTAACATTCATTTTGTACTGATCTATATTCTAGCATCTAATTTAGATATGATTAAAAAAAATATGACTTATCCTTTTTTGTTTTTATTTAATCATTTTTGTTTTTTGTACTTAATTATCAATTACAAATATGTCATTTTGTAGTTTAGATCCATTATAACATGTAATTAGTAGAATTAGTAAGTAGTATTTAGTTGTAATATTTGTTTCATGTTCTAGATCACAGGCATGGTGAACAACGCTTGCATAGCGTGGTAAAAGAACGGAGGGCATCATCAGAAGAAAGCCAACCAAATCGCACATATTATCAGTAAGTTATTTTAACTATGCTGCAGAAACCCTTGTAAATCATGATAAAATATTCTTTAATGTGTTTCGAAAAAAAATCCCATTTTGATCTAAATCGAAATTCCTGGAATCAGTTATAATGTCAAACACTATTTCAGTTATTTATTGAAATGAGATACTATTTCATTTATTACATATACCCATCGATATTACAATGAAAATAACTTACCTTATACATTGTCCTGTTTTATAATTTTAGAAAATAAGTTGAGAAATAATTATTTATTCAGAAATGGTCATATAAAACAAAGTATTTGAAGTTTTGCCTCCCGCTGGTAAGTGTTAGGTACATAAAGATGTTACTAGTCTGGTGAAGTTACCGGCAGTCCTATTGTTTCTTGTGTTTGGTTCATAGGCCAAGTTCTCAAGACATCTGAGGGGTCATCTCAAGACACCATAAGCTCTTAACATAATATTATTGTAACAATACTAATTGTCATTGGATAAATGCAACCTTATGATATATCCTATAAATTTGCTTTTGTATGTTGACCTTCAGCAACACAAATAATACTGCTATTAGAAGTTATGGTAACCCCCCTGGCCATTCAAATCTCCGGCAAAGTGCATGACTGCCGAGCCCTGACACTATGGTTCTGGATAAGGCAGTGGTATCAATCCAGTTAAGCTACTACACAGCAGTTTACCATTTAGAGTGACTGCACTTCTGGAATAATCCAATAACCTTTATAATAAATTTCCCCGTGTTGGTCCGGGTTCCTATGCAGAATAGACCATCGGCCTTCCTGCCAGGCAGCTCGTAAAAGGCGAGCATAGGCTTTCCGTCACTAACACCGTGACATCTGACTAGGTGGTAGAGTTTGCAGCGACTCACCCGGATTGGTACCACCGCCTTACCTATTCCTGCCGCTATATCGTCACGACGTGTTCCGGTTCGGAGGGTAAGGTAGCCGGTAAACTTATTTTTGCTCGAGGCCTAACATCCCAGCCTCAGGTTGGCAACGCACCATTACCATCTTTGGTGTCTCTACGCGGCGTGAATTTCTTACCATCAGGAAATCCGTCTGCTTGTTTGCCTTCCAATAACATAAAAAAAAAACCACCAGTCAGCAGGGTCAACATACTTCAACTCTTCAAAACCACACATTGGTACACAATTGATGGTTTTCGTTTTTTTTTAATAGTAATACTCAACTAATAAAAATTACTCATATTGATTTACAGAAAGGAATATAGACGTTCTGTCTCACCTGAACATTATGACAGAGAAAGAGAAGTACAACGATTTTACCGTGGATCGAGCAAAGAGCATCAAAGAGCTCAATATCAAGATAGTCGGTCAGGCGGATATGGTTATGACCGTGAGAGAAATGAAAGGTTAATATTCTCATTTTTCATACAAAGAAGTATAAAAGCTGCTTTGTATCCGTGGGTCTATGTGACTATACCTAGGCAGTATATAGGCCCTTATACATTTGAAATCCTGACCAGTGGAAAGATTGCTTATTTTTTTCATCTTTAAAAGTTTTCATATAAGAAAAGGTCATACATGTTATACTTATGATTTGTAGGTTTTCACATCAAGAAAAATATGAGAATAATAGAGGAAGATATTTCCCAAAGCCTCAATACAATACTACTGACTCATATGGAACACGGCCTAAGGATTATGAAGAATACAAAAGGTATTGTGACATTTTATTCCTCCTGTTGCACATACAACTTAATGAAATATTTTGTGATGGATGGAATGAGAATGTTTTATTACAATGTCTTAAACTTTTACTTTTTATGCAAAAGGTTAGATTTCCGACAGGGACTGACATTTATCTGATAAATCAAGATTTTTATGTATATGCATACTTGAGGGTTAAATGCATTAAATTTATACATACATATAATAACTAATAAGTGGCTAATACTGTTGTGGTTTCTCACAGGTTCCCTCGATATGAGAATGATGATTATCGAAGAAAGCAAAGAGAAGAACCATTTATTCCTCGTGAAGATAATCGAGGTTTGTTGTAATTGAATTGATTAACGGCCAATGTTAATAATATTTCTCTAAAGATGGATTTCAAGAAATCTAGATAGCTGCGTATCCACCGGCCTATCCTGTACCTAATTGCCATATATATCCTGTCCATAGATATGTTATAGGCAAGTGATAACATAAAAATAGATCAAAATATCAATCTTGGACAGCAAGTTTTGGATTAGGATTGATTATTAATATTGGGCGTTAATCTATTACAAGAGAGATTAGCTCACAGAAAGGCAAAAATAAACAATTTATTAAAAAAAATTGTATAGTAATAAATAATGTTATATTTCAGGTAATAATAAATATAATACTTATGAGGACAGAGCTCCTAAAAGAAGAGATTTCCCTGAAAATAGAGATTATCGTGAAAGGTAAAAATACCTAAGATTACTACTTTTACTCACCTGTTGCGCTTGGACAATATTGCTATACTTACACCTAGTGGTACTTCCACTTAAAACTAGAGCTATGCACACTTGGTTAAAAAGAACCTATACACAATACATTGGTTTGTAAAGACCGAAGTTTCAAAGTACATTTAACTATCAGCTGCACTATATTTTGCTTAAAGCTTCACACACAC
>NJDD01000035.1:12990-31774 GCA_002245505.1 Calephelis nemesis
ACACACACACACACACACACACACACACACACACACAAACAAATTTGCTTGCCGATACACTTAAGAAAAAGATGAGAGAATCAAGTGTTGTCTCACTATCCTTGCAGATCCTAGAATATCAACCTTGGTCTCGCTGGGGACCTACAAAACTTTTAGTGTTTTATTTTGAATTTAACTGGCCTTATTTAATTTTTATTTAGGATTTCTGAAATGAAACTCACTGAACGAAATTGTACAAAATTGACTAATTTCACTCAATACAAACACGTAATACAAATAATTACGACACTACCACCATATTTTCTCTCGATGGCACCAAAACTTGAGGTTGTCACTTTCACACATAATGCGTAAAGTGTATTAAAATTTGTATTTGTGAATTTTGTAGACGAATACCTCCCGATGCTGAACGTTATCACGAAAAAGTATATCCTGTCAAGAGAGACAAATATGAGGAAGAAAAATATTCACCAGACAGGTATGTTGTATATTATAGTGTTTACATTTTCATAAAAAATAAGAAAAGATAGTTCAGGTAACCCACAATAAGGTAACAAAAATAATAAATTAGATAATAAAAATTGGTTTATATAATTTTCCAATATCACAAACTCCTGCATTTCTGTGATGCCAAAACTGATGGGTTACTGCTCTGCGTCGTTAAATCAATGTATTTGTTTTTACAGTGTCATCTCGACAGAAAATAGTAATGAATTTGATCAGAAAACGTTGCTGATACACAGATATTTTAAACTTATTGATACTTCCTCTAGGCACGTGTGAAATGTTTCGTCTATTGTTTAGACACATGTCAGGACACACTTTATACACAGAAATCTAAATGGATATAATACATCTGATAATTTGTAGATTCGTCTCTTATGTGTTCTTGGAATCTAAATGAATTTAAAAACTGCTGACTGTTTGGCTGTCTTCTACATTATTTTCTAATGGCGTTTAAAGTGTTCTTATGGACTTGAGACTTTTTTATGTGAATACAAAAGTTATTTGATTCAAATTCATGGAATTTAAAGACTGAAGAATGGATTCTGCACTTTTCGAAATTCATTTAAAAGATGTTTACTTAAAGAATCTGCCTTTTGAAATTAAAAAAAAAACACGCAGGTTCATAATACTTATACTACAATTAGTATAGATTTGATGAATACTTTATAAAAGTGATGAAAGATACAAACAAACAAATAAGGACGATAAAAAGAGAAAAATCATCCCTATAATTGTTTGAATGAACATCTTCAAAAATATCATTTTTATAAGATCAAGATTTAAAAAATGGTTGAATAAATAACATTTTGAAACTGATTTTAATATGAATGTTTATTAAAACTTGTAAGTAGTAAAAAGGTGGAAATAATAAAAGAAGGGGAAAGAGCAAGAAGATATTAATAAGAAGAATTAGGTTAACAAAATAGAAGACTTAACCATTAATAATGGAGACAAGAAAATATAAATACTGTTATTACTCTGTCAAAGTTGATAAAAAAAATGGCAAGATTTTAAAAATGATGGTAAATATATTTTTATGATAAATGAAGATATCCATGAATATATATTCAAGAAAACAAGATATCAAAGGCTGAAGTCATAGAAATATAATACAATAAAAATGCAAGATAACATGCTGATAATGTTGCTGATTGTAATACAGGGGCTTAAAAATATTACTTTTCTCCATCTTTATTTAATTTTAATAAAAGATGATATCATCAATTTATCATTGACATTTACCCTTTTATACATATGGATGTAAAATATTTATACTTTAACGGAAGATAAAAAATCCAAGATATTAAAAAACGGAAATATTTTGTAACGGGCAGAGATATCCACGAACGGATGAAATTAAATAGGTAAATTCTTCCTGAATCATCATTCTATCAATAATAATGAATGGTAAGTGTACAAGGAGTGTCAAAAAAATTCCTCGTGTTGGGAAGTTTTGATGTTTATGTAATTATGTTAAGGTTTTATTTTTTAAGGCAAGCTTAATTTACACATATTGGAACCAAATTGCGTCGATTGAAATTTCTTTTCTCGCTATATAAAAGTACTGCCAAAAATTATTACAGATCAATTAAAAACAAATCATCGTCATAAAGGCATTTTACTTATAATATAAGGTACTATTCTAAACATAATATTTGGTGAATGTTTGATTTTAGTTTTGTAAAAAAGCAATGTTAAAAAATGTGTATTTGCTTTATTTTGATACTATAACCTGTCGATTACAGAAGCCGTGATATACGCCGTGAACGACCTAACAGAGTTGAAAGACCACCAGTCCCAGCTCGAAGGTAAATATTATTTTGGATTTATTAACACAACTTAAATAAAATTACATAGATTATATGAAAATAATTTTCGACTATTGTTAAACGAATTGAAAACCTACTTAGGCTATTAGACCTAATCCGCACTGTGTTAATTCACCACGCAGTATTCGGGAATTATATTCCATTTCAAATTCACGCCTTGTCCGCACCGCCTACGCGAGTAAAATTTCGCGCGATTTTTGTCGGTTTGATGTATGTGTTCTTAGTTCCCAGCTAAGACGAACGTTAAAATTGGAGACAGCATTTTTTTCCACTCAGAATGTATTTGTTTATATATTTACTCCTACAATTTTAAATAGTCGATCGACCAAATTTCTCCACAATTAAGGTCTCTTATGCTTCAGAGTGATTAATTGTTCTATGTCAATGTCATTTTTTTCTGCTGACTACTGCTTGACTGTCGATTGGGTCGAAACGTCCGTCATTTTGTCAATGTCATTGTTAATGCACTACTGAGCGAAACGTGCGAATTTTATTTCGCAGTGTGATAGTTATACTACTCCATGTTTTGCAAAACTTTCGCTCGAAAATAAATCCGCCACAGCGCATACATTTGAATCAGATCACAGATTTTGTTAGCGCCGGTGGCGGAAACTCAATTAAAGATGAAAAAAAATAACTAATATTCAATATGTTACAAAATTGCAAAAAAACTTACGGTGATAATTCGCATTGCGGATTAGGCCTTAGGTTTAACATAAATAATTAGGTAAACTCGGTTATTTAGCTTTATATGAGAATGCATATTACTGTGAAAACGTGTTTGTGAAAAACCATCAGCAAAGTTTTTATTTCTTTCTCTTACTTGAAAGATTTGAGCTAGCAAGAAATAAATTGACCAAGTTCCTTTTTGATTTTAGCACCTTTCTCATGCTTGGAGTAAATTATCGGCGAAATCATAAAATTCGCGTTCTCTAATCTGCTACGTAAGTAAGTGTCTCGATCAGGATAGGTGCATTACTGTTTCTGTTTTAATCGAAGTCAAAATTACAAAAGCATTTAGTTACAAATGTCTCACTTTCTTAGTTCTTTTCGTATTAAGGATTGATTTTAGTTTTCAACTATGTTGACTTCGATGTTTTACTCTTCAGACCATTTCATGGTTTGATTCTTACCTTCGTTGGTGTGAATGTGTTCGTTCTGAGGGATTCAGTTTAGTTTTTCGTGAGCTATTTGTATTTGTAGGAGTGCCAAAGGGTGGTGTCCTTGCTCCCCTCTTATTTCCTATATTCATTAATATGATTGCTAAAATCATATTTAATTGTCGTTTCTTTGCGATACGACCTGCAAGAGTATCTTCATCGTATTACTACCCTAAAGGTTAGTGCAGACATTGCGATGAATAACGATATTCATCGAATATTTACGTGAGCTGCTATATTTGATTTTGTGGTGAACCCTTACTATATGTCACCATTTATCTCGTGTAACTGTCGCTAGTGTTAACACTCCTTTAGTTGATAATGGTGTTATTACACTTTACGATAAATCAGTTAAAACCTTTGCTACCATTATATTATGCTGATATTTTATGCTTTCCAGTTGCTGCTGAAGAATGCCTAGATAAACGTGAGCTTCCACAAAATGTAGGGATTCATTTCATTTTTGTGTCAAAACATTTTTAATGTTAAGAGTTCAGCTCAAGTTCAGCTTCCGCTTGAGCTGCACTCTTAACATGAAAAAATTCTTGAGCACAGAAACCTTCATTGTCTACTTTCTTTGCATTTTTTTATTTAATGCAACTTCTCCTGAACTCCTTCACAAGCGCTTTAAATTTTCACAGTCGTTTGATTCTGATTGTTTCACTAAATCTCAATATTGTAGTTCTGCAAACTTCTAAAGCCATTCTTTTACTTTTAATCCTCTCTTAAGTTAAACTTGGCTTTTGTATATTTTTACAAACTCAGTTTTGTTATCACTGTTTTGTCTGAAGAATTAAATAAATAAAAATTATGGTTATTTTCATGGCCGCATGACCGTTAAACAAGGAATTGTGGTGTAGCTAGGGGACATGCCTCACTACAGAATAGAATGGAATTAAGAAATTCAAAGTAGTTCAACTGGCAGAGCATCTTCAGCGAATAACGTAGTGTTTGGATTCAATTCTTGTCAGGTGTTTCTTTTGTCAAAACAAAATCAGTACGAATTGTGCGTTTTAAATTATGAGAACTAAAATCAAATACTAAATTATCAACACATCCAATATGCAGAGAGCTGTTTACTCATTTCGTTTTTTTTTTTAAATTTAAATTACAATGTTAATTTCTTTAATAAAATTCGGTTATTAGGGAATCACCAAAACTGAGAAGTCCACCACCAGACAGATACAGAGACAAGAGGTCAGAAATTAAAGAAGAAAGAGACAGTGGTAAATATAGAGATAGAGAGGATAGGGAGGATCGAGAGAGAGATCGAGATGAGAAGAGAGGAAGAGAGCGTCGCAGCGATGAGCCACGTCCAGAGCCAGAACGGAGAGAACGAAGAAGCCGGTGAGTTGTAATAATAAGTTATGTAGATTCAAGCTGAATGTCCCTTCATTATATTACAATTACAATATGTGTATAACTATGTATGTGTAAAGACTGTCACAGTTAGTAAAACATCAAGCAAGGTGGAGTTTAAAATCGACGTGTTTGCCACATCGACGTCCAAAAGCGCTGACTGAAATATAGACTTGTAATAAAACATACAAAGCTTTACGCTTGTCGTAGCGTTAAAGTGCTGGCGATGGAATGTTGCATTATAGCTATCCGTCTTACGAATTTTTGCCTTACGAATCTGACGCGAGTTTAGAAGTTTTTACCCATTCCAAAAAAGAGCGCAACGCTGCTAAAGAAGTTTTCACTTCAAAAATTTTGCAGAAACCGATCTGTACAGATACAGATTGTAATTCTCTAAAGTCTAAATAATTTAAACTTGCCCAAAGATAAGATATCGTTATTAATATTCGCACTAACACATCTATTTAAGCTAATTTAGTGGTGGGGTGTGTCATTTTAATTTAGACAATCTCTACATACCTTACATAATTGCAAGTACTCGAAAGCGCCAAACTACATGCCATAGGTATTGTTGAGCAACTTGCCATCTTCATGACTAGATGTACAAGACAAACTTAGTGGATATATGTTCGGTTTTAAGCTGAGTGATATCTGCTAGGGCTGATGAACTTTGGTCAGTTTCTACCAAATATACTTCCCCCACATATTTCTTATGTGAAATATATGTATAATAATAATATTAATAAATATCCCTGGACTAGTCACACAAATTGAATCTAACCCCAAAGTAAGCAAATTATATGCTTGTGTTATGGGTGTTAGTCAATGATACTATTACATAGAAATACTTAAATAGATAATTACATAGAAATACTTAAATAGATACCAAAATACATTTAATAAACACCCAGACCCGGAAATGCAGACATCTAAATGTCTTGTCGGGAATCGAACCCGAGCCTCGCGATTCGTCGATGCAGTTAGGCGAGTACGCTAGCCACCGAGACCAACGAGAGGATATGTTTCTGATGCCAAATATATTTTAAGATTTTCGCACGCCAATGAAATAGTGTAAATGAAATTGTTGAATTCAACTAAGGTGTTCAGATAGACTAGGTTGTAGTCATACAACGGCTCTACCTTATTGCTACATATTCTTGCGCGGCAGCAAGATTAGCAATAAGGCAGAGCCGTGATCGCCATTGTAATGTTTAAATTTGATGACTAGTACAGCCGGTAATTAACTCAGATTTAACATTAAAGTTTCAGGAGAATGCGTCTTTAATATTTTTTACGACGTAGTCAAATATTAATGTTTCACAGGTTTGATAATGCCGACGAAAAGAAAGAATATTCCTGGGGTAAATCTGATGTGAAGAAAGAAGGTGACAAGAAAGATGGCGAGAAGGAGAAGCCTAACTTTGGTTTATCCGGCAAATTGACCGCCGATGCTAATACGGTCAACGGAGTGGTGATTAAGTACACGGAGCCAGATGACGCTAAGCAACCGAAACGGAGGTGGAGGTATGTTTAATTTATTTAATGTACTTATTTATGTTATTAAATTATTTATATTATTTATATTATTTATTTATGTTATTTAATTTCGTCATCCTCGAAGGCAGTGTTCCAGAAGCGTGGACCAGTAGTGTGGTGGTTCTCTTTTTCAAGAAAGGTGACAAAACCTTATTGAAAAATTATAGATCCATATTACTTCTGAGTCACGTTTACAAGTTGTTTTCAAGAGTCATCACAAACCGAACTGCTGGATTGGAAGATGTCTTCAAGCTTCTGGACTGGAAAAGACTTGCTATCAAACGTCAATGGCGAGTACATCACTCACCTTTGATCTGCAGATGACATTGTGAACATAGTGGAATCGCTGGAAGGCTTGAGCAATATGCTCGGGGATGTATGGGCGTGAAGACACTTTTCTAATAAAAAATAACACTACCCAGAATTGTGTATGTGCCCGGTTGGCGATAGTGCCTTCTATCACATTTGGGACTTAGTATCTTCGGCTAGTCGTGGATTGTGCCTCTACCTAACTGAAGTGAAGATACTCTGTATATATTAATCACTTATGTTTATAAGTTTTTGACCCCTGTATGTAATTGAAGACTATAATATAGTTGGTAGCTCTGTATATAATTTATCGCCTGTAGATAATTGCTATAAATATATCATAAATATGATAATTTTCAGATTCTACCCATTCAAAGGCGACAAGTCGTTGCCGATCCTGTACATCCATCGGCAGTCGTGTTTCGTGATCGGTCGCGACAAGAAGGTGGTGGACATCCCTTTGGAGCACCCCTCCATATCGAAGCAGCACGCCGCGCTCCAGTACCGCGCCACACCCTTCACCCGACAGGACGGGAGTACTGGTCGTCGCGTGCGACCTTATGTCATCGACCTTGGTAACATGTTTCACATTTTCACTAAACGTAAAATCAAAATTACCAAGAAAATACCCGTTGCTTATAACATACGGCCTTGTCCATAACATAGCTCAAGCTCCAGAAAAGCATTAAAACTTTGTGATGACATTTTATCAGTACTAGTGGTCGCCAATTGTTCGAAATTCGACCATAATACATTTTTAATATCTTGTTGAAAAGATCGCCATATTCATTTGTCAAGACCAATCATTTTGTTTGCAAACTTTTTAGTGCGCCATCTGTGATCTTTTATCGTTATCATCAATATATTTGTTTGTGTGTGTCAAATGCATTGTAGTGTGGGTAATGTTTTATTTATTGATTTAATGTACTTTATAAGCATTGTTATTGAAAAAGATTAGCGTTCTGCACTTCTCTTACACATAAACTAAAACCGTCTTATTAATAAACATGGAGTAAAGTACACTGAGGTTGAACCTGGTATCGTAGTCTTTATTACACTGTTGATACCTAGACTACAACATCAACTTAATTTTAATCCCACGTTAGCCCACGTTTATTAATAAGACGGTAAGTGTGCCAAATTTTATGTTCCCGCGTCCGCGCAATTTTTGTAATAGGGGTCCAAAGTTTTGGCATCACGTATTAAAGTAAAAGTATCTTTACGCCCATATCTCCGAAGAGGTAGGCAGAGGGACAACCAGGGCACCCACGACTAGCCGAAGACACTTAAGTGCCGCAATGTGATAGGTGGCAAGCCTATCGTTAACCGGGCACATTTCCAATCCCGACCAACATTTTTTTATATTAGAAAATTGGAAAAATCCAATTTTCTTTTTGTTGGCCGACCCGGGATTCGAACCCGAGAACGTATTAATATATAGATAAAATGTCATCACAAAGTTTTTTCAAATGTAAGTAGTCTTACTGTGTTTGTTGCCTGCTTTCAAAGAGGGTGAAGATTTCATTAAGATACGAAATTAACAATTTAAAAAACGTGCGTTCGACGACAGACTCGGCAAACGGGACGTTCGTGAACAACAAGAAGATCGAGCCGCGGCGGTACGTGGAGCTGCTGGAGCGGGACGTCGTCAAGTTCGGGTTCTCGCAGCGGGAGTACGTGCTGCTGCACGAGAACAGCAAGGACGACGCCATGGACGACGACCAGGACGGTCCGCCCGTCACCACCACCGAGCAGATCAAACAGGTACGGGACTACTTACGGACGGTCGTTTATAGATCAAAAATACCTTGACAAAACTACGGATAAATTAGTTTTTTTTTAATTAGTTATGTTCATAATGCTTTTAGTTATTTCTAGTTTGGCTCTTTTACAAAATACTAGCTGTCCCGGCGAACCTCATTCCACTTGTTTAGTTTGTATGGGAAATATTAGAATGTTATTTTTCCTAGTTTCCTCGCAGTTTTTTTATCTTTTAATTCTTTCCTGGACTTAAATAATGCAAAACCAAAACTAAGCAAATCGGTTTACCCGTTTTCGAGTTTTTTTTTCGAGAAAACCGCGTGTGTTTTTTTTTTAGGTCAAATTCGAGGGAGAGGCAGAGGATCTGAAGAATTAATGAATTAATGAACGAATGAGAGAATAATATTAAACTCCTATAAACTAATTACGGAATTCTACTAAACCATTATCGCAAGGTTTAATTTTTTAACCTTGAATGTCCGACCTAAATAAAATACCATCCATTTTATTCGATTGAAGGCCCAAGGATCTAGAAGCCTTAAGATTTCCTTTTATACAAATAAAGCCGTTTTATAAAAATAAACATGCCGAAAAACTAATTTTAGTCAACATTTGATTATGCTAACTTATCCTTACGAGTTTTTAATAGAATTTCTTTATTAAGAAAACACTTTATTTTGCAGGAAAAAAGGGCGAAAGAAGCAGCTGCTGCGGACGGCGATTAAAGACTTATTCGACAAGTATCACTAAAGTTTTGGCAATCAAATCAGAAAGTCACAAAAGTATTTTGGACACCCCATTTAGGATTTCCAATCCTAAGTTTCTTAAATTATATATACTTATTTGCTGTTTTGTATTCATCATAAAACTAGATTTATATGTTCATGTAGATGTACATATGTTTTTTTTTGCGCATAAAACTAAACTGATTTTTTTTTCTTAAAACTTAACACATGTTTTTCGTTATTATGTTAAATATATATTTTTAGTGTTGGCTGCGAAGCTTTGCAAATATCGGGCATACGCTCAAAAAATAGGATACTGGTCTATTAAGTCGCAATATGAATATCGGTAAATTTAAATTTGACAGTAATTTTGACAAAAAAAAGAACAGAGCCTTTACCATGAGTTTGTATAGATTACGTTCAGTAAGTTACGTGTCGAAATCTATGACACTTTTGGTCTAAAAATGTGTTTCTCTTAGTTACCAATAGGAGGCGCTGTTCAAAGTTTTCATACAAATAATTTACAGAGACGGTAGCGAGTATAGTAAACTTGACAGGCCGTAAACTCATGGTAAGGGTTCTGTAGCAAAGATTGATGGGTAGAAAACAATCAAAGAAATTAAATAAAATCTTAATTGAATTCAATTAGTTTATTTGTAGAGTTTTTAATATTTCGTGCATTTAGTTATCTGTACTTTAGTGTTAAGTTTTTTGTAACAAAAAAATATCACTCAAGTTATTTACGCTTCATTGTGAGGATTTCATCATTTAATGAACCAAAGGAATGCATTTTAATAAAAATACTTTATTATACCTACTCGTTCGCCATTTTGTGATTAATTACTTTCACCGAAAACTCTTCTAAAATTAATAATTTTTTTCAATACAAAAAAATGTCTGAGATTATTTTTCGTATTATACCGTTCATTTTATACTAATGCAATATTAGTTTTCGAAATTTTAAGAAAGCTGGAGACAATTTAAAAAGAAAATATGGTTGAGTATAATTTGTATAAAAAAACTGTTTTATCAAATGTTTACATTAAAAAATCAGTTTGAATCGAAGATAAAGTATTCTGGTAATTAAAGCATCCTTTCTTTCTAATGATGATTACATCAAAATATTTTTTCTCTGTAAATTGCAATAAAAGTCTTACTACTTTTTTATTTTTTTCTAGAGTTAGAAAACTGTTCTTCGTTCGCAATAAGAAAATAATGACGTCATCATCCTTGCAATGTGCAGTTTGCAGAATTTGTGAGATTGATGACGTCACTACTTTATATCGTGACCGTTTACTAGTATAGTAATATATAAAATTAAGGTTTTTTCTTTCTAATGTTATGTTTACATAAAAATATATTTTTATGTAAATTGTAATGAAAGTAGTAAGCATTTTATTTTTTATCTAGAGTTAGGAAACTGTGCTTCTATCGCGAAAAGAAAATGATGTCGTCATCCACCTTGCAGCATGCAAATTGCAAAATTTGGTAGATTGATGACGTCACTATTTTTTTTACTGTAACCGTGACCGTTTACTAGTTACGTATTTTAGTAATCTAAAAAAGTAATGTATAAATATATAAGATTAATAGCGCGTTCAAGTACGATTTTCATTTATCTCTTCCGTTTTGAATAACTAAGCGCAGTAAACATGCAAAAACTGACTATTTTATAATCCAACGTGACGCGACTTGATAATTCTTTATACGAAAGATAGCTAATGATTCCGAGATGTTCCGACGTAAATTAATTCAATATCCTACTAGTAGTTTTGAGTTATTTAAGCAACGAATATTTTTTGTTTATGTGGATGATTTCATTAATGAGATCTACAGAACCATAACCTAATTTCAAAAAAAATTTGTCAAAATTTCTTTATTATTAGCCAAGTAATAGAGTCACAGACATACAAAAAATAATAATTAGAAAAAGAACATAGTCGAATTCAGAACCTCCTCTTTTTTGGAGGCGGTTGAAAACAAATACTTTTTGTCGTTACTCTCGCTCTTTAATTGAATGCACGAGAGAGATAGATAAACTTCTGTGAATGCGCTGTGATCGAAGATATATTATGTCATGTTATTTTTTAATAATTTAATAGTTTTAAAATAGGTTCACCCACGCAAATCTGAATTATCATATAACGTATGTATTTAAAAATAAGTTCACACATTCTTTGTTGTACTGCACTTTATCTAGCCATGTCATTTTTAATAAATTAGATAATATTAGTCCTCTACTATGGTATGGTATGGTAGTACTATACTACAGGCGAACGTCCTCCGACGACTCGTTCGCGTTAGTAATACCTCGTAATCTATTTATAACTTTACGTCAGGGCTCATTAGTCGCTATAAATTAGGATATTTTATATATGTAGTACATATACATATTATGTACCCTTTATGAATAGAACGTAATACTATAAGCAATATTTGTATTTTTTCTGTTCAAAACTTTAGGGTAAGCGTACACTACTCGGCACCAACGTTTGTTATCAGTTGGACTTTTAAAAGGCTACTGAATATACATAATAAGTTCTATATTTTCTTATTAAAAATTAAGTTGATAATTTTATTTATTGCATTATTACCACGGTATGTAATAATTAAGTAATAAGGTAAATACTTGCTGCCTAGTCTTACCCTAAAGACAATATGTGTTCGATTTTTGAAGTGAAACTTCTTTATTGACGTATGAGAAAAAATTGCCTTGACTTTTATTTGTTACGCTCCATAAAGAAACTACTGTATGTTATCGCCAAATTTCATACTGCGTCCGTCGTGATTTTTATTTTGCTGGCCTTTATATCTACAATCTAGCTCATAGCAAGGTCGCAGGGTGAGTTGTGAAGTGAACTTTAATCCAATAGCGCTACGTGCGATTTATAAAGTTTTTGTAGTAAAACTTTTTTCCTGTTCGCTCCTCGAACAATTATGTCATAACGAAGGGTCACTTCTGTGTAATACATATAGTTTTTTGGCATCTCTATTTTTTGTACATTTTGACAAAAGTAGAAGTACTTATTTTGAAAAAGGATATACATATAAATAAAAAATAAAGTGATATGTACGTTTTATTAGCGAAGAGACCATTATCTGACACCCGTCTACTTGTAAGATCTAGTATAACACAATAAATGCACTGTTATTATGACCACAATTGTTTTGCTTTCCCTCTACAATAATTAACCCTAACTATATCTAATATTTACATCTTATCTCATATTTACAAATTTAAATAAATAAATAGTATATTTCTCGGTGGAATAAAGGAATCTAATATCACAGTTTAAAAGGGAGTCTTTATGACGTGTTTGTCAAATGTGTCCTCGTGTGAGCGTTCTCTGGACGAACCCGGGCGGGGGTCGCGGGGGGAGTGAATGGAGTCACAGAAGGAGGCTCGCTTGACGATCCCGTTCCGCAGGGGGATGATGGTGGCGTTGGGGGGGCGCATGGTCGCCCGTAGCGACCGCGAGCGGTACAGGGGCGGCTTCAGCAGCCGGTTGGGCGCCACACCGACGATGCTGTGGCGGGAGAAGGGCGCGTACGTGACCCGCGTGCGGGGGATCTCGTACCCGTCGATGGTTTCGCTGGCTGAGTCGCTGTCGTACATCAGCTCCAAGTACTTGGGCGTCCGCTGGGGGAGTAAATGCGATGGCTCCATTTGTTGGTCGGGGAAGTCTTCATCTGTAAATCAAAGGATTATATGCTTTTGAATAAAAACTAGAGACATATAATTATTTATTGAATAATTAAAATATTTCATTAGGACAAGTTAGCAATAAATATTTTTATAGTCAGTTGTTGATATCCTGACCATTAAACCGATTCAGTTTAATTAAACGACTAATATTTTAAACCCAGGACAAACATGAAAGTGATTATTTTCAGGGTGCATCTACATTTCAACCCCTCTTTGAATTTTTTAAACCCCTCTTTATAAAAAAAACCCCTAAAAAATCAACTTTATGCCCGGCTTATGACTTACATAGTAAAGTTAGAAATATATCATAATATACATTGTTACAACAACATAATTTCTCTTTACTATTTAGCAATAGATGGTCGCTGTGCGTATTATAAGAAAAGTGTTAAGCAATAATTTTCAAGAATTAAAAAAAAGGAATTTGTTTTTAATATTAAGGTGAAAGAGTGTCTAGTTTTTGTAAATTTTGGTGCAGAATAAAGTATCATTCATTCAATCATTCATTGATAGTAAAACTAATAAAAATACTTTGATACTTAAAAACGAACCTACAAATGCGTTGCAATTCTCGTCCAATAGGTAGGTGCGGTTGTCGACGCCGTCTGAACATGCGCACATGCAATATGAAAAGATTGAGGTTAGTATAAGCAGACATGAAAGCAATATTTGTTTAACATCTTAACATATATCGGAAAAATAAGATTACAAAAATGGCTACGACGTTCAGCGCATTGTAAATATTTACATGAAATTGCAAGTTTCAATTTTGTGCGTTTTGAAAGAGTGAGTATTATGTACATTAGTACCCATTAACACTTAGTCCGTAGAGTAAGTTGGAAAATAATTCATATTTGAGTAGAATTTGAATAGATATTCGAGTGTCTTATTCTTAAAACGGCTATTTGATATTTACCTTATTTCGCACACTTAGTGTTAGTAAACATCTATGGCATTTCGTATCTACTTAACATGTATTAAAGTAATATCTAAGTATGAAAGTAAGAACTCGCTGTCTTTGTCTCTTACTTAATGTCACTCAAAGAAAACTTCCGAGCTGCCGTCATAATATTGCTGATTGGTTGATTCGAATTTTATTTGAACTTTTAAAACTAGTGGTATGAAATCTAACAATATAAGTTACTTTATTCTAACAAGAGCAGACACATATTGGTAAAATAATTTGTTCGAGAAATATGTGTACGATGCACGATTTGTATTTAGGCCTGGTACGGTCCGTTCCAAAAGTCAGTAGGTCGGTGAATTTCGGGCGAGGTGTTGTCCCGCAGCGCCGGCCCCGCAGTACGGTGGGTACGTACCGTCGGGCAGTAGCGTGAGGTAGTGAGGGGCGGGCTGCGCGGTTGCGGTGAGGCGGATGTTGGGCGAGGTCTTGTCCCGCAGCGCCAGCACCACCTCGAGACAGCGGCGGAAGGTGGGCCGCGCCTCCGCACTGTAGCTCCAGCACTTCTGCAGCAGCTCGTAACTGGACAACAACTTGCAGGTTAGCCACACTACTCAACTGGCAAAACCTTCCAGTGGTTTAAATATAATTTCCAATTACAATTAAAATACTTTGCTAAGCACTTTACTTGGCATTTGCTTCCAAATAAGTTTCACTGCTTAAATAGACATATTACAACATTAGCTGGTACATATTCAAGGTATATCCGATTCCCGCTTGTAGTTCTTCCATTGAGAAATCGTGGTCAAAATGGTCGTACCATATAATACTATTTTTTATTAATTTTGTCAAATATATATAGTATAGCAAATATATAATTAAAACCAAAATCAGTTTTGTAGTTTAGGTTTGATTCCGAACATACAAGAGAGAGATTTAAAAGGAACTTACAATGCCGAAGGACAGTTGGGCGGTCTGTCTGGCGTGCCCCCGGCGCGGACGTACGCGAGCACCTGGCGGTTGGTCCGCGCCGGGTACGGTTGCTGTCCTAGGGATAACACCTGAAATAAAAGATTTATTTTCAAGTATTGCAATTTTAATTGAAATTTGTTATCAGTAACAAAATGCTGCGCTGTAATACATTCAAAGAGATGAAATACATATACCTCAATTGGAAATGAATAAGAATGAAATGAATAATAAAAAGAAATTACCTCCCAACAGAGAACTCCCCAAGCCCAAACATCAGACTGACAGGAGAAAACACCGTCCACAAGACATTCAACAGCCATCCACCGCACGGGCAGTAAACCTGTACGGAAGAGCCAACGCATATTAATTATATGACGCAAGCATACTTTAAGTTAAGCTTAGCAACACACAACTGATTTTTGTATTACTATGCACAATGAAACTGCAGAAATCGAGACCAACTACTTATTTCATTAAGTATCTTGTCGCGACATCAAGATACTACTACTGGTTTTTAAGTTGCACTTAATAAAAAGATTTTTCTCATATTGTTCCAGGTCCACTGAGTAGAATAGACCATCTGCCTAGCAGCTTCTAAGAGGCGAGCACTGGTTAAAATATAGGTCATCACTAACAAGTCCACTGGTAGGGTGCTGTGCAGCAATTTGCACGGGAAGGCATCCACTGCCATACTCCTGCCGAAATAATGGTTCTATCGTGTTCCGGCCCCGAGGATGGAGTAGCCGGTAGACTTGTACACTAGGCTCACCATCTCGTCCACAGGACAGCGTCGCAACTATAACATCTATGGTGTCTACAGATCTTTGTCTCTTACCATCAGAAGAGCCGTGTGCTTCTTCGCTGACCTTTTGCAAAAAAAATGCATACATATTTCGCTTATGTTGACGACATCTCAGAAAACATGGAAAGTGTTAGTGTGTTGGTCGCGAGATTACCTTCTCCTTCTTTCCTATAGTAGTCATTCTTGTAGATGTCCCTTGCGAGGCCGAAGTCCCCGATCTTGACCTGTCGGCCGTGGGGCCGGTGCGCCACGAGACAGTTGCGGCAGGCGAGGTCCCGGTGCACGAAGTGCATCTCCTCCAGGTACCGGCAGCCGCGCGTCACGTCCACGCACATGTTCAGCAGGTCCAGCAGCGTCAGCGACTCGCCCGTGTACTGCCCACACATCACACATTATACCCATACATTCACATTGTATAGACCGGTGGCATAAATTACTAGAGGAAAAACAATATCTAGTAATGTTCCTATGATTCTATTCTATAACTGGTTCTATAATGGTAACACTGGACAAAGTGCGATAGTTTTTTGAAAGAGCAAAGCGCTAAGGTTGCTGTTTAGGTGTTTGCTTAGAGTCCAGGGCTGGCAATGCCGGTGTTCCCTAAGGCTGTCTACTTCTTCAGCTCCATTTTTTGACCGTACTCAATTCTACATTTCGTGCTTCGAATTGCAAATGACAAAGCAATAACCGATCTGCTTGACCTTTAGCGTAGATCTCTTAGTCTTACTGCCACATATATAATGGGGAATGCTTTGGGGAATTGATTCCGCCACTAACTTTTACCTTCGAACATCGCGTCAGTGTTTCATAGCCACCACTTTAATGCGTGACACCTTGCTCCAAAGACATATACCTAATACCTTTGCAGAACCAGTTACCAATGGCGGTATTTCGAATTGGATGCAATTTAGGAACGTTCAAGAAAAAAGCGTTCTAATTTCTGAAAGGTCAGAAACGCATCCTTGATACTTCTGATGTTGAAGACACCTTGGACGGCGATGACCCAGCTCCGAAAGCATATTAATTTAAGTTCGATAGACTTCACTCACCAGGGAAGCTCGTTTGGCCCGCAGGTAGCTCAGCAAGTCGCCACCCTCCATCAATTCCATTATGATGTAATTCGGATCATTGTCCAGACACACTCCCAGCAATCGCAGGATGTGCTCGTGCTTAAAATTCGACATTAGAGCTGCTTCTTTCAGGAATTCGCTCTTCTCTTGTTCTGTTGCACCTTTTCTTAACGTCTGTAACAGAAGAAAACAATGTTTACTTCTTTCGTTCTTTAATTTGTCGCCTCATTGGTTAAAGGTTTAGTGTACATAGCTAATTCCACCAACTAGCCGCGAGGCACGGGTTCGATTTTATACGGGAGACTCCCGGGATGGGGGATTTGTGTGACGTGATGACGTCTACATTTCGGGGTATGGGTGTTTATCAAATTTCTTCTGGTACATGTATTAGTATCGTTGACTAACATCTATAACTAAATCATGAAATTAACTTACTTTGGGGTTAGATTTTATGTAATTCATCTAGGGGCTAGAGATGTTACTAAGGATGCAGAAAGCAGAATACCTTAGTATTTGTTATTGTAGTTTTTTGTTTAAATAAAAATAAATATGTAAGTATCAATGTCTCCTCTATACTCACTTTAACAGCAACTTTAGTATCTCCCTGACAGTTGTCAATTTGCCTCGCAACTCCTTCGAAAACTTCTCCAAAAGCGCCAGAGCCCAAAAACTTGGTGAGGGTTATTTGTTCTCTTCGTATGTGAGGCAATCCCGCTAGTTCCGCATCAGATGGACAGAGCAGACCCTGTAAACAAAAAGAATGGGATATTTTTAATTGTATAAATTTCCTGTATTAATTTAAAAACAAATATGGCCATTATTATTCGAGGCAGTAGAAAATTACGCTGGAAGCTTAGGTCAGCTACAAATTACTAATCGACAAACCTAGTTAGCTAGAGATGGATATGGTGAGTTTTGGGACAGAAGTCACTTTTTGGCGTCTTTGGTATCTATGTTTTCGTGATGAACAGTAGGTTCATGGCCCTAAATTTATGGTTTATTGAAGTGCCAAAATATATCTGTAGCACTAAGTGCCATACACTTGCTACATATCATTATAATATTATGATGAAGAAACAGTGCAAGTGTGCGTGTCCGTGCGTGCGTAAATGCGTGCATGTGTACGTGCGTACTTGCGTTTGTGTGTACAATGTAATATTTTTTTGCATTGTAAAAGATTCTTCTTTCCTTAATAAGATAAATATTTGAGATATCTGTTTTCAGGTCCATTAATGCACAACCTTGTGTTGAGTGTATTATAAAGTAGCGCTCCTAAGTAGGTTATCGTGGAAGGGCTCTTATAAAACTTACTTGATTATAGAGTATGTTCGTAGAGTGTCGTATCGGAAGTTGTCGTAGGGTCGCCAGCTCTACATCCGGTCCTCTTCTTACTATGGTGGTAGTGGTCTGGTTTTCTATGGCTGCTTTCTTTTTACTTCTGTTATTGTATGCTAAAAAGGAGATGTTTGTTGTGAACTATTTACACGAAGTAAAAAGTGTATATATTTTTGTAGTTTGTATAGGTAAATCGTGCAAGTTCGATGCTGATTTGTATATCACCATGGCTTTCACAGTGACGACGTTATTTTTAAAAAATATGTTTTAAGACGAATATTACCAAGGTGAAGTTTAAGTATATCGAATTCCGGTCTTATGTTCGGCTCAAGATTTTGAAGTTATTGAAGAATATGTTGACTTTGGTTGAACAATCTTGTCTGGTGAATCCAGCTTTGGGAGTAAGGCAAGTAAACTAATTTAAATAAGTTTAGTAGAGTGCGAAAGACCTTCTTGTTGTAAAGTAAATGAATGTAAAGTAACTTTATTTTTAGTGGCAAACGGATAATGCTGATAATGATGATAACTTCACGTCTGTATCTCGGTAAAGATTGGAAGAGGTATAACCAGAGCACGCCTGACTCGCCGAAGGTACTATTTAGTCCCACATGAGGCAACCCTATCGGCCATCATTTATTCAATTCCGAGAATTTTTGTTGGAAAATGGCAAAATACATTGTTCTTCAACGTGGTCATTGGTGTGGTGCAATGTTAGGGCAGTTAGAGCAGCGAGTGTGGAGCAGTTACCTATGAAGACGGCGGCGGCGACGGCCAGCAGCAGCGCGGCCAGCAGCAGCACGGCGACGGCCAGC
>NJDD01000035.1:31948-43545 GCA_002245505.1 Calephelis nemesis
CTTTTAACAACCGCCTCGTTGGTCGAGTGGCTCGGGTTCGATTCCCGACGGGGGCAGGCATTTTGTGTGATAAACATTTAGGTGGGTTTTAATAACATTTATTCTGGTAGGTATCTTTTAAAGTATTTCTATGTATTAGTATCTTTGACTAGCACCCACAACACAAGCATATAACTTGCTTACTTTGGGGTTAGATTCAATTTATGTAACTTGTTCAATAATATTTATTATAATTTTTTCAATATCTGTAATTTGTCCAGGAATATTTATTAATTATTATTATTTTATGATATTAGAAGGCAAACAAACAGATGGATTTCCTGATGGTAAGACATTCAAGCCGTCTAGAGACACCAAAAGTGGTAACGGTGCATTGCCAACCTGAGACCCGGATCTTAGGCCTAGAGCAAAAGTAAGTTTACCGGCTACCTTGCCCTCCGAACCGGAACATGTCAACATTATGGCGGCAATGGCGGTAGGGAAGGCGGAGGTACCAACCCGTTACAAGTCATACAAGTCGTTGCGAAACTCTACCAGCTTATTAGATATCACGGTGTTAGTGATATTTTAAATACTTCTTTTGGCGCGTTAGGAAAAAATGATGAGGGTAAATTTTTACGATGCGCGCGCACACCGTCACGAAAAACCGACATGATGAAGTTAGCTACAGATAACATTTTAGTTTTTATTAAATATTAAATAAACTTTATTTAACTAAATAATGCATTATAATACAACTTTTAATGTATTAAACACCTTTTTTCTATGGTTAGTGTCATTTTGTCTACAAATGTAAAATAAGGCAAAAGATAAAATTTTTAAAAAGATTTTTTTCTTATTACGCCGAAGAAGTATAACTTCTAACGCATGTACATAAGTACACACACAATTTTTTTTACTTATTTATTATTTATTTACTTCAACACTTTACACAACAATATTATTCAGATATGTTTATTATGATAGAAAAACGTTTTTAATGTTTCGACTCTTACTTTCGTGGCGATATCTATTAGTTTATCTAATCTCAACTATTGATAACTCGAAAAATATTTTTGAATAACCTCCAACAAAATCTTCATGTCATATTACTAAAAATCCCCATAAAAACGCCAAACTTATAACACCCCTCTTTTTCTGTCAAAATTAGTAAAAGAAAAATAAAATATATTCACTTTAGTTTATATTTTTTACCAGGAAAAGCAAAACAGAAACTTACGATTTCCTTCATATAAAAGCGTGAGTCCTTCTTTAACAATGCGCAGTTTCATTTCGTCATCGATATCGCTCGGTAGATCTGGCGGCAGGAGTTCGCTGATATTCTTTGTAATGTTATCATCGACGTAGTTCACCCTGGGACATAAATTATTCATAAAATATTTCATAGGTATCGCTCCTGTAGTTGTTCAACGGTCCAGGTGCTGGACTTGACTGCATAAGGTCTCGGTTCGATTTGGGTCGAACATCAAAAGGAAAATTTTTAATTTTATAATAAAAAAAATCTTGCTCGCCTTGCCACTTATCATATTGTGGGACTTAATGTCTTCGGCTGGTGGGTGCCTTGGTTGAGCTTCTGCCTACCACTTCGGGGATATGGGCATGAAGATGCTTTTTTTTTACAAATAATGAATAAGAATAACTATTATTTAAAAAGTATTTTTACGCCCATATTCCCGAAAAGGGAGGCAGAGACACAACCGGACCGCTAGACCACAGAGGTAGTCGATGTATGTAATATTTATTATATTCCAAATTTCTTAAAAATTTAATTAACTTTCACAGTATTTTACTGGCAGAAACTGAAACTGAAAGAGGTCATAATATTACGAGTACAGTAAACAAAGGAAATATCTGTACCTCGTACAATACCTTAAAAATTCTGTCAGATGGTCAGATATTTCGTTCGCTTATTGTACCTACTAAATCATCCGGATAACTTAGATAAATGTTTCAGGTTATTTCCTTCGGGAACAGATAAATTTGTGCTATCTCAAACCTGTCCATAATTTATATTTACTAGTGGTCGTCCGTTGGTCGAAATTCGACCATAATAAATTTTAATATCTTGTTGATAGGAACGCCATCTTCATTTCTTCAGATCAACTACTTTGCTTCCAAACTTCTTAGTGCGCCATCTGTGATGTTTTATCGTTACCATCAATAAATATGTTTGTGTGTGTCAAATACATTGTAGTGTGGGTATTGTTTCATTTATTGATTTAATGTTCTTTAAACCATTATTGAAAAATATTAGCGTTTTGCACTTCTCTTACACATAAACAATAAGTGTGACAAAGTTTATGCTCCTGCGTCCGAGCAATTTTCGTAAAAAGGTGTGCAAAGTTTTGGAATCACGTATTAATATATAGATCAAGATATTTGTAATATAATGTATTTGCTACATACTTGTGTATGGGTTTCCCCCAGAGGCGGTAGGCGAGCACGGGCGCGCCGCGGGGGTCGGGCTCCGTCCACCAGGCGCGCACCATCCGCTCGTCCACCGTCTCCACCCGCACCGGCCCCGGCGGACCGGGGACGTCCCCTGTACCAAACAATTATATTGCTCGTTTATTAAGTGGAGGGATTAGTTTTGATGCTTGCAAAATTAAGTATCGGTGCTAATTTTGTGGCGCACTCACTAAACTTGTTTAAATTATTGCTATCGTCTTTCAACGAAAACAACAGAAAGAGACGAAACACTTAGTGCTGTCAGATTACATGTTCAGGACATTTATACAGAACTTTTATCTATCCATCGGAAAAATGTTGATTAAAACATCACTATTTCATAATGCTTCATAAATCAACCCACCAAAGTTATTATCAGGCGTCATTATCTTAAACGATGCCATTATTAAGGTATATGCCATTGTTAATTTGGATTAAAAATGAACTTAAGTATATACTTAAGTATATGCATATGTATGTATGTATGTGTATGTATGCATATGTGGCTATTTTTAAAAAAAATATTAAAAAGAAATATCTATAAAAGGTATTTGTAATATTCCAAAATAAATAATTTACAGTGAATTTACCTTGGGTCTCAAAAGTAAATTGATCGTCTTGTGGCCAGTAGTACAGCGGTGCGTGTGCGACGTATTGCAAGCGGAGGCGGAAGCGGTAGCGGGTGCACGGGACCAGCTCACTGGCAACCCACTCGGCGTTTTCGCTTTGAGTGCAGTTTCTCCAATCATCACCAGAACCATTCGCTTCGCTATACTCCACTGCATATCTGTTTAAAAATGCATTTTGTGCATTTATAATTTGTGTATTCAACATTATCAATCATAAGGGTAAAAGGTTCTAAAAAGATCATAAATGTTTTCTATACCACATAGTTTAAAAGACCACATGCCAACACTTCAAACTCTTACGCGACAGTGTAGAAACAGGGACTTAACAAAACTATTCTTCAGAGATGGTAGTAATAGTATTTGAAATTGACAAAAGAAGAGCTGATATTAAAGAGTTCAGACATAGGTACATTATTTCACATGTAGCCCAATTTTCGCTTCATACGTTTATCAAAATCGATCCAGCTTAGAGTGTTCCATTATATATGTATAAGTAAATTTCCTTAATAAAAACTTCAAGTTTAAAAAAATCATTGATACATGTAAATAATACAATGTGTGCTAGTCTCTTTAGCACATTATTTCTTTAGTCAGATAAGAGTAAAAGGTAGTTACTGATAGAGCTGGTAGGCGGTGGGCGGCGGCCAGAGCACGGCGAGCTCGTTAGGGGTTGCGCGCGCGAGCGCGAGCGGCGCGGGCGGCGGGAAGGTGCGCAGCCGCTGCGGGGCCGAGTCCGCCGTCTCCGCGCTGTGGCGGGACCGCGCCCGCACNNNNTACCCCGTGCCCGCCGACAGACGCGGGAGCTCGGCCGCGCCGCTCGCAGGGACCTCGAACGTGTTGTGCTCTACACACACACATACACACATCACTCTAACACTTTCCACTTACTTTATCACTACATAGTATTAAACAAATCGCTTTCCGCCTGTCTGTTCCTCTGAAAGCTTCAATTTTAAAACTACGCAACGGATTTTGATACGTTTTTTTCAATAGATAAAGTGATTCAAGACGATGAAGAAGTTATGCACCCGAGGCTGGAATGACCTGTTAGTTGCTTATAAGTAAAAAAACAAATAAACAGACGGATTTCCTTATGATAAGAAACACATCGCATGTAGACACATACTTACAAAAATCAGTAAGTATGTGTTATGAGTTTGAGGCTGGGATGTTAAACCGTTTGTGTAAGTTCCTTGGTCACCCTTACCTCAAAATTTAAGCTAAACAGTGACCACCACAGATAATAACGTCTACTGAATTCAAGAATAGATATTAGTAGACTTTTTAATACTAATATTTTTTTATAGAAAAGGGGGCAAACATGCAAGTAGGTCACCTGATGATAAGTGATCATTACCGCCCACGGACAACCACTACACCAAAAGTATCAAAGACGCGTTGCCGACATTTTAGAAATAAAAATGCTTTTTTCTTGAAGGTTCCCTAATCGAATCGATTTGGAAGTACCACCACTGCTTATTGATTCCATAACGGTACGAGGTAAGAAATGCCTAAGGAGTTGCAAGATAGAAAAGTACGCCACGCATTAAAATGGTGGGCATAAAACTTCAAACTCTCTCGCAATGTCCAGAGAAGAAACTCAGCGACTGGCATTATGTTATACATTTTCTCGAAATAATATGAGATGTATGTATATTAGATGTAATAATATGAGATGTATATGACTTTTATTTTTCACTTAGTTTTTAGATTTATTAGGTAGATCTTGGAGATGATAAAACTGTAGTGCGCGACATATCTTAGGGGCTAGAATAAAAAGATTATCGATAGAAGAATATGAATCATTCGGAAAAGAGGCTCATATATGAATGATACGAGTAGAACTGCTCTCACCACCAAAGTCTTATCGGTGTATCAGTCACTCTTTATGTAACTAGTTCATTAATAAGTATCAACAGTTAAAATATTTTTTAGGAGTTAGTCAGAGTCCACTTAGTAGACTCTCTCTCTCTTTTTTTTTTTATTCACATGAACCATACAAGTGGTATTTGTGCGCGTCGACATTTTTTAAACTACCACCGGATCGGAATCGCGGCCTCACACTGAGAAGATCCGGCGAAAGAAACTCAGCGGGCTTGTCTTTTTTTTCAATAATAATATTTACAATATAATCTAGATTAAAATTACTAATTACAATTTGATTTTAACTTAAATAAAAGGTACAAAAAATTACATTACAAATTGCAGTGGGAGATTAAACCTCTATTCCCAGGCATGTTCATCTTCCAAATACTCTGAGACCGTATAATAGCCTTTTTGACATAATTTTGCTTTGATACATTTTTTAAACTTATTTATAGGTAGATCTCTAATACCAATGGGCAGCTTATTGTAGAAACGTATACATTGACCCAAAAAGGATTTACTAATTTTACGGAGACGAGTTTTGTACGCGGTTAGATTATTTTTATTCCTCGTATTAATATCGTGAACACCACATTTTTTTGTAAACATACATAGATTTTTTTCAACATACATTAAGTTTTCATAGATGTATTGGGAACTGAACAACTGAACTCTGACAACAAGACCACTGGTTGTAGAGGATGTGCTGCAACTTGCCCAGGTAGGTACTAGGCCTTACTTGTTCATACTGCCGTAACGACTATCATATTTAACCCGAAGTGTAGGGTAACCGGTAGACATACACAATAGACCTAGCATCCCCGCCTCAGGACAATGATGTACCTGTAACATCTATAATGTCTAAAGGTCTCTGTTGTCTCTTAACATCAGAAAAGATGCGTGCTTGTTCGCAGAGCTCTTACATAAAAACCTTCTAAGACCATTTCGTTATTATTACCTTTTAATCTATGTGGTAAAGTAGATGAATCATCAGTGCGCCAGTGTAGTTCGTACAAAAGACCGGGATCAGGTGTCCATTCAACTCTTGCTAGTACAGGACTTAATACAACTACGTTCACATCTTTCGGAGCCGCAGGTGCTGAAAATACAGTATTAATCAAAAGTATGCTCAGATCAGATTTAGTGCAAAATTTTAGATGCCATTCGAAAATTCCCTCATGCAACACAAAAATCGAGGGTTGGTTGATTTTAGACCAGATATCTGAACAATCGTCATAGTCACAGTTTGTTGCAAGAAATATAAGTAGTACTCATTCTTCTGTCTGATACAATTGGAAGATTATGCCCACTTCCCATATCTATGACTTAATCGTAACAGAAAATCTGAGAAAGAGTGGGATTGAAAGAAAGTGTTGGTGTAAAAATGTGAAAGGGCAAGCTCCGCTGGTTCGGTCATGTGGGAAGAATGACAGATGAAAGATTGACAAAGTAGATATACAATGCGAATATGGAGGGACAACGGAATCCTAAAAACCAACTCCAACTATTTCATTGGGTACCACTTCGCGATTTGATAGTTATTTTTTTAATGAAAGCAAATGGTTTCGAAGTGGTCCCACGTAAATTTTGTCAACATCCTGCTTGCAGCTTTGAGTTACTCTTATTTCATAAATTAATATTTTATAAATTTTTCACTTATTTATAAGATGATCAAGATAAGTGAGAAATTTAAGCACTATTAAGTATAACTTTTTTTTAAGTATAACTCAAAAACCACTAGGACATAAGACAAAGTTGCCATTCCATGATCAGATCACTAGGATATTATTATCCGAGGGTGGTGTCAAGAGTCTCCGAAACCGGCGTTTTTGTATGAAAAGGGTAATAATGAATGTGAAGGTATCCAGACAGGTTTGTCAGGATCAGGTCTGGCACTCGATACACCCTGCCTATACCCGTAAAAGACTTGTAGTGAAGATATATATGTATGATGTAATCTAACAATAACCCCTATACAGAAGCTTAAATTCGTCGTCGTGAAAATGTCGTAGATCTAATTAAAGTCGTAAAGTTTGAATTTAAAAGTTCTATCTACTTTTAAATTAATAATAACACTACCTAAAGAAGTTCCCTATGGATAATAGCAATTTACAATATAATAAACTTCTTCGTTTTATTTTTTCTGATACGCGAAATGATTATTTACTCTCGTCTTACCATGACTTTGTATTTATTGTGAACATATAAATTCTGGAAGGAGTTTATAATGCTCTTAAATTTTGGACATTTCCTAGTTCGTATCCTTTTTCCCCTATTTTTTCAAGTAAATTGAGTAATAAAGGCTGAGGTAGCAATATACCTAGTATTTCAAGGAAAGAGTAAAAAGGCCATGTTAATCTGCACTTTTCATCAAATCAGTTGAAGTTTAATTAACTTTTATTAATTAATGAACTTCAAAATTCTTTGATGCCGCAAGTCATAATATGGTAATACTTAGATATACTTAAATACAGATAACATATAATATTTACCTTCAGCAGCAGTTTGTATAACTTTAGGACGTCCAACAAGCGGAGTAACTTCATGTAGTTTTCCATAATAATTCGTAGCTTCAAGCATGACAGTATAATTTGTGAATGATTTCAAATCACTTAGCACCAGTTCTGTATTAGTCGTTACAACAAAGGGACAAGTCTGTTTATCACAAATACCTGTATCATTATCTAAATATAGTTTATAAAATACAGTGTATTCAGTAAGAGGCATTTCGCAATTGAAGTTTCTACAATTATTTGGTTTAGTTGCGAGGGGCATTTTAAGTGTTATACTATTAGCTGAAGTGGATGTGGCATTTGGTGATAAATTAAGTACATTTGGAAATAAACAGTTTCTAGGTGGATATGGTTGGTTTCCAGGATCTAGTGCTACAATCTTGTATCCATGAGCAACTTTTGCACTTTCTATTTTACTTTTCTTATATTTAGTGCTATAGAATATTACTTTTTCTGACGAATTGTACCAGTAAACGTATTTGCTGTCAACGGTTATCGATGTTGGTGTAAAACCATGTTTCTTTTTTTCAGTTGCATCCACTACCACCCTACATTTACATCCATTCAAATCTGATGAAATGATACGATGGACCCAAGGATCTACCCAATAAAGTTCTGTATTGTTTTTTGTCAGATCAAGAGTAAAGGCGTTTGCCACTTGTGGATTTTCGGGACAATCACACTTCTCATCCGATTCTGATTTTTCATCTTCAGATATATTAAAAAAGTATTTGACATCTGTTCCATCTGTTTTGGATTTCATGAGAACACCTAATCCAGAATGTTTGCTTTCTTCATACCAATAAAGGGTTCTGAAAGATACAAAATTTCAATGTAATAAAAATGTCCTTTAAAAACAGATGTGGCATTTTGGAATAATTACTACAATAATTACTACAATAATTAATACTTATAATACTACCAATGTAAATTCCATCTTATATTATGCAAGTTGCGTACTTCGCGTTCTTAGTTACTTCGGAGAGCAGATTTGAATTTCAAATTTTCATCCCATATTACAGTCCTTTGTGGGATTGATTTTTCAAAGAAAATACCTTATGTCTAAAATCGAATCTTTAGTTACCAAATTTCATTAAAATATTTTCAGTGGTTTAGCCTTGAAAGAGTAATACACCTACCGACAGAAAGATTTTCCCATTTATAATATTAGGTATTAGGATGGAAGTTTGGATCATATAAGTCATATTGATATTGTTGGTGACCCCATATTTAGAATAATGAAAAGCAAATGTTTTTAAAAGTCACTCTCTTTCTGTCAAAGGTCAGTGTTACGTAACAGAGGAATTTAAATTTCGGTTAATGAAAAATATGTTACTGTTATAATGATTTACATCAAAAACTGCATCTTAAGTGAAGAAAAAAATATTTTTTCTAGCAAATTAGTTTGAAGCAAGTTGAAAAGAAAAAAAGAAACCTTAATGATGGTGCAATTTGGAGATTATAGATGGGATTTTCTCTTGCTAGAACTCGAGTGATACGCGGACGGGTATTTGGTATACCGAGGTCAGCACGGTACATCACATAAGACATGGTTGAAGGCAGTTCTCGTTGAGTCCAATATACCGACCGACTGATCCAGTCTACGCATATACTGCTGGCTGTTCCATTGGTTGAAGTTAGCTGCAATGAAAATCAGAATAAGATTTCGCGAAGTTATAAAAACTTGGACTAGGCATTTCGAAATTAAATTTGGGAGTGCTTGGGTCAGCCAAATCTCATGTGATCGAGATATGAAGTGAGCATAATCACACTACAGTAAAGTATATTACGAAGACTAAACACAAACAAAAATTTAAATTAGTATTTAAGATAATTAAATTATAATAAATTTCAATGTACGCGTTCATTTCCCATTTCCATCTCTAACGTCAAACCTCTCATAATGCACCTCTTAAATATCTTCAAGATCTTAATTAGTCAAGAGAGCCTGCTGAAACAGCTTTATGAGAATACCCTATTACCCTACTCTTTCCAACTCTCCGTCTGCCACCTGTAGATTGCATGGTCGCATGTTTCCTTTACTACCATACTATTACGATCAGGACCAATACCCATAGCGTTTACATCCCTAGGTCAGTGCCCCTGCCCTGGATGGCGTAGATAGTTTGATCCTTCGAGCCGGATATTATGTAATAAAATATAGTTAATAGAATTTGTATAATATTTGAGAAAATACACATTTGAATATTTTTAGGGGCCTGGTCACCAAAATCAAAGCGTTCCTATTTATATCGAATTTTTTTATATTATTTTTTTATCTTTCAATACATGTCTCACGCTTATAAAAGATTTTTAATTATGTATCTACATTGTTTATTTCTAACCATTATAGAATCGATTTTTACATTTACTCCGTCATTCATTGACATTATTTTTTCCTATTAGGTATAAAACATCTAATTTGTTCTCTACTTCCTGTCTTTTAAATAAAATCAAATATATTACCTTATAATGACCAGTGCCATTAATTCGTGATGAAAATATTTCTTCCAAGTTGTTGACCCAGTATGCAACATTTTCTTCAATAGCAACAACAAAATCTATTGGAATCCCCGTACTCTTTGGTATAGTTTCAGTGTCACCAGAATCCAAGTCTATAATTTTGATGGATTCTTGTAACGATATCATAACCTTCGGAATAGGGCTTATCTCATCTGATGTTGCTGATACGATTTCAGAGTATTGGCCATAGCCTGCATCTGTGAAGGCTCGCACCTACATTTAAAAATGAACAATTATTCATAGGTTCTTCTATTAAAATATTTGAACGATGCTTAACGTTTATCTCTTACGAGCAGGAAGGCAGATTGTTTATTCAACGCAAGAGGCCCGAACCAACAAGGGATAATGGAAAGGTAAGTAATGACGGTATAAACATCATAAAAAAAGGAACTACACGCCCTTATTCAGGGCATCCAATACTAGCTGAAGACATGAAATCCTACAATGTAAAAGATTGCAAACCTATCCTTAGTCGTGCAAATAGTCAATCCCAGGCAACGTTGTCTCTATTAGAAAATTGATAAAAGACATTTTATTTTTATTGCCTAACCTGAGGATCGACCCCGGGACATGCCTCAATCTGATGATCTAACCCGCGATCATTAAGTTCAACAACCAGACCGATCTCTCAGTGGTCTCAAAGGCGATAAATATTATATGTTCTTTGACAACGTTATGATAAATTGTGTATTTGATTTTGATTTGGAAACAAGTAATTATAATGTTTTTTTCGATTTGTTCCTTGGGCCAGTCTTCCGAAATAGTATATCTTCTTAAAATAAGTGATTTAGTTACGTGAATACCTGGAAGAAATATGTAGACGAGGGCACAAGATCCCTGAGCATGAGTTGCGTGTGTAGCGGCGAGAGGCGGGCGTCTGCACAGGCGGAGGGTTTGGGCGGCAGGGCCGGGCGCGAGCCCCCCACCACCCAGCACTGCGCCTCGTACCCGCGCACCACGCCGTTCGCACGGGACGGCGGCTCCCAACGGAACGTCGCCTTCAACGGACCTCCACTGAAAGAAACATGTTTGGGTAAATAAATTGGTGAATATTTAATGACATTTTGCATTTATATCAAACTTAATCAATAAATAATGCATTGTTTACTGGAGACTAACATCTTCTAGCTAGTGATGTCTTATACTTACGCTTTACGCGAAGCTAAATTAGGGCACGAACATCATTTGGCGCATTTTTTACTATATACTTTGGAGTTCAGTAGCTGTGTGATTTAAACTAATTTTATACTTTATTTCATGCCAATCAGCAATTTCAATAAAATAATTTAATGGCAGTAAGCATTATAATGTTATACAATAGTTACAAAACGAGATATTGCTTTGAACCAAAAATAAGTATTATTTTTTTATCATGCAACGTTTTAATTCTAACTGATTTTTGTAAAATATAGGTAGCTTTGCTCTAAAAGTATTAGAATTAGTATGTGTTGCTAATAATTTTGTAGTAACTATGATAAATACGGTTAATTTAGGTCTTGTGTAGTAGTATGGCTCTTCGACGCCTGTCTTGCGTCGAGGAGGTTCCCGACGCTGTGGAAGGAAGGCCGGCTGTGCCTCCTGAGGAAGGAGAATCGTCCACCTGATTCTCCTTCAGGTT
>NJDD01000035.1:45168-74951 GCA_002245505.1 Calephelis nemesis
AGCCCGCACCGTCACCTCCACCGCGCTGTACGGAGCCACCGCGCGGGACTTCACCTCCACCCACGGTACTTCTACCGTTCTCTGTGAATATTCAATTTACTGTACAATATTAAAAACGACGACGACAGATGTCCGCGTTTGGCGGTGTCCACTTCCCATCAGGAAACTCTTGCCCGATAAACTCCTTTTGGTAACAAATTGAAAGTTAATTATTAAAAGTTTATAACATTGTTTTCATAAAAAATATACTAAATAAGCATAAACCCCCTGTAATTTTTCCCCGTGTTGGTCGGGCTCCTTTGCAGAATAGCCGGCAAGAGCTGACGTTATGGCGGCAGGAATAGGTAAGGCAATGGTACGAATCCGGGCGAATTGCTGCTAGAATCTACCACCTAGTCTTGTCACGGTCTTAGTGACGAAAAACCTATGCTCGCTTTTTACGAGCTGCTTGCCTGGCAGGAAGGTAGAAGGTCGGTTAAAAAGGAAATATTCCTACCTCAATCTTGTGCTGGTCTATGAAGTGTAGGCTGACGTCATAGTACACTCTGCTATTGTTCACATTGACCCGGAGAGCTGGTGCCCAAATCACATTGAATCTGTCCCACTCCCCTTCCACTTTTATGGAGGACGAATTTATTGTTTCTGGTATTGCGAATATTGTTTCTAAAACAACATAACACAATACATATTATGTTACCATAGCCCTTAAGATGATGTAAAAGAAAAAAACCGGCCAAGTGCGAGTGGGTCTCGCACACTAAGGGTTCCATATTATCATCTAAGTATCTTCGCGCCCATATCCCCGAAAAGGTAGGCAGAGGCACAACCAGGGCACCCACGACTAGCCGAAGACACTAAGTCCCACAATGTGATAGGTGGCAAGCCTATCGCCAACCGGGCACATTTCCAATCCCGACCAACATTTCTGTTATTAGAAAATTGGAAAAATCCAATTTTCTTTTTGTTGGCCAACCCGGGATTCGAACTCGAGACCTCATGCAGCCAAGTACCCGGACCGCATTGTATGGGAGTCCAACTTTAATATTTACTTTATTGTTATTTAATTATTTATTTTAAAAGGTAATATACAAGTAAATATTCTGTAAAAATTTTCAGCGTCTACACTCTACATGTTACGGTTTTTACTCGTAATGCAAAGCAAAAAATACGAAAGCGGTAAAAGTAAAAACAGTTGGTTAATGTTAAAATAGTAGAACATAAGGAAAAGAGTGCAAGTGTGTTTATATCAATAGTTACACTTTCTAACCATCATGAATATGAATGAATAATGTAGATACATATCTTCACGCCAAGTCCTTTAGACGCTTAGAGGTAGAGAGTATCGAGTTCCTCAACATTAATAACCCTTTTCATACAAACACGTAGATTCCGGATACTCTTGATACCACCTTCGGAATCCAAGAGTAACCATGCTAACGAAATAAATAAATATTTACTAAATTTAGTGTAGCTAGCTAGCTACTACGTTTATAGCTCGGGTGAACATTTAGAATATCTTTTGCTTAATAAATATAGTTTTATATAAAAAGCGAGAAGAAGTGGCTGAGATAAATAGTGCCTAAGAATTAAGTAGATTCAAAACAATTATTAAATGTTTTTTCATGAAATGAATAAAATTTGCGTATTGAACAAAGAGCCTTAGCTTCACATCCAAAGAGCTGCAAGTGACTCGCGAGCCGTAGGTTCCCGACCCCTGGAATAGGCGGTTATTTTTAAATAAAAAGTGTTTTTTAGTAGAATATGACGTGTGGACTACATACCACTATTCTCGTGCACTGTTGGATCTCGTACAGCAATAACATGAACTCGAGGGACCAGCTCTGCTGTATACCGTCCAGCCAGATCAGACACTACAGCCCTGGAGGCATCTTGTACCCACACCAGCCTCTCACTGAAGTAGCACAACGGGCCAAGGGTAGCAGTCCCTGATAAACGTGTAATAAGAGATCCTGAAACCTATCAAATTTATGGTTAGTATTTCCCTTAAATTAATGAAGATAAAATAAAGGACAGCACTTCATTATTCGTTCAAAATTATATATTAGATACTATGACATGTAAATATATAATGGAATTAAACTGCAAAATCTCAACTCTAACTATTTCATTCTTTTCACGGAAGATAGCAAATGTTCCCAAAATAGTTCCATATTATATATTATAGTTCTACCTCGGATTCATAGTCTATCTTTCTAAAAAATAGCGATCAAAATCGGCTGGTTATTGGCCGAGTAATCCCTTTACATTAATTAAAAAACATACAGTGAATTGAGAACCTCGAGTCGTTTAAGAGATTAGCCGTAACAAACATACAGACAGTCAAAAATTGTAAAAAAATATTTTTGTATATGTACCGTATATACACGCATATGCATGATGTAAGAAATACTTTCATATTTTTATTTACATAGATTATTTATTTATTATTTAGATTATTTATGTATAATTTTATTTGTTGGTTATAGGTCACTATTGTCTCTTACATTCAAAAGAGCCATGTGCTTATTGAAGTGAAAACTTATTAAGCGGTGTTGCACACTTTTTTGGAATGTGTAAAAACTTACAAACTCGCATCAGGACACGTAACCTGATCGTAAATTCGTAAGAATGCGAAGGGCGCTTGCGCGAAAGTTCGTGTTGTCATGTTTGTGTACGATAGCGCAATAAATGAACATTTTTTTCTGCCACATAAATGATAGTACTTTCATACTGATGATACTGATGATTAAAATAATTCGTGCAAAATTATTTTCTAACCATTCCAAAATTTCAAAAATGCACAACGTTAATATTCAAGTTTTCACTTCTGCCGGCATTTCCTGAGTGCAACCCGTCGTTTTTTTCACTATATTCACTACTTACTTAGTATAAAAAAATCGCGTTCCATATCTGTCCCTATGTCTGCTAAGTCTTTCAAACTACGCGATGGATATCGAAGCAATTTTTCAATAAAAATAGTGATTCAAAAAGAAACGTTTTTATGTATAATAACATAAAAGTTTGTCTACTCGTGCAAAGCTGGAAAAGTAGTATTATAAAAATAAAATAAAAACCTCGCTTAAGCCTGAAGTAATTTGGTCTGCAGTAGGTGCTCTATGGAGTTCAGAGCCGTCGTAACTTCTGACTAGCCAGTACAACCATTTCTTTTCTAAATCAGCTGTCAATCCCATTACTGAAAAAAAACATTTTAATTTTATTTGTTTATTAATTGCTTTTTTTCAAAAATATATTTCAATATTTTTACATTGGATTGGATTGTACGAAACAAGAAAAAATATGCAATCAATTTGATTTATATAAATAATAATAATAATAAATATCCCTGGACATGTCACACAAATTGAAATCTAACCCCAAAGCGAACGTGTTATATGCTTGTGTTTTGGGTGTTAAACGATTCTAATACATAGAAATACTAAAATAGGTATCAGCATAAATCTAAATGTTTATCACACAAATGCCTGCCAAAAAAGTTGGTTCAATTTTTTAGATCACATTAGACAAATGCCAATCTTTGTTAATGCTTGTCAGAATAAAACATAAAAATACTTTCATTTTACATTAGTACAACAAATATTGTGTATTTTGAAATTAAAATTATTATGTATTTAACAATGAAGTAGTTGAATTACAAAGACAAATTATTACAAAGACACAGTGCCAAATTTCGATGAACCGTAAAATGCAATCTATTTAGATGACCCAACTTTAGTGTTCATAACATTAAAAACATAAAGGATTAAATATTGCATCAAAGGTATCGTAAAATACAATGATAACTGTGAGAAAAACTATAAGAATACAAAACTTGGCAAATTTATTAAGGAAAATCCTATTAACATTATAAACGCGAAAGTTTGTGAGTATGTGTGTATAAATGTTTGTTACTCTTTCACGCTCGAATGACTGAACGGATTTGTATGAAATTTAGAACACAGATAGATTGTGACCTGGATTAACTTATAGGCTACTTTTAATGCCGATCACACAACGGGTTCCTGTGAAAGCGCAGGCGAAGCCGCAGGCAACAGCTAGTTTAAAAAAAAGCTAATTTTGTACAAATTGCTAAACCGATAGTTGAAATTGAAGTCTGGACTATTTCATAAACAAATAGTAATGGATTTTTACGATTAGGGCGTATCACTGAATGTGTAGTCTTAAACATAATTTAGAATATCTACGCTGACATACACATGTAAAAAAGGTATCTTCATGCCCGTATCTCCGACCAGGCGGTGCAACCAGAATGCCCACTACTAGCCTAAGACATTAAGTCCAACAATGGGATAGGTGGCAAGCCTATCGCCAACCTAACACAAATCAAACACCGTGCAACATTATTTTCTATTAAAAAATTGAAAAAGAATATTTTCGTTTAGTTGTCAGACACCAGGATTGAACCTAGGTCCTCATCAAGTCCAACACCGAACTGCAAGGCCACAGCTACAAAGCTATACAAATAAATAACCAGTACAAAAATCAGTAAAATAATAGCTAAAATTCAAAGTAAAATGTTAACCTTGTTTTCCACTAAAAAGTTGGGCGGGGTAGTAAACGATTTTGTTTTCGCCATTCAATCTCGCAGCTTCAACAGCATGTCCAGTGTTCCAATATATGTAAGCTCCCATCGAGTCTATGGTCAGTTCTTTTGCCACTGTTACTATTGGGACCGGTTCGCGGTTTCCACCATCAAAATTACCTCTTGTGATCTATAAATATAATATAATAATAATAACATTTTAAGCTTTGGTTTCAGACCTTAATACTTAGTTTTTTGCAGTGCAATGCAATGCGCCCTGGTCCAAATCGCTGTACCTTATATAAGTGTGCGCTATCCTTAACTTTTTTCCTGGTAACCTCCCATATGGCCAGGCGCTCTTCGCTTAGTTTATATTAATTCCGTAACAAAAGAATAAACCAGATTTAAAATAACTTTTACTACTATTTACTAGGTGGTAGATTTTCGCAGCGACTCATTCGGATTGGTACCACCGCCTTACCTATTCCTGCCGCCATAACGTCATGACGTGTTCCGGATCGGAGGGTAAGGTAGCCGGTAAACTTACTTTTGCTCGAGGCCTAACATCCCGGCTTGTG
The DNA here is from genome assembly GCA_002245505.1 of Calephelis nemesis. NCBI lineage: Eukaryota > Metazoa > Arthropoda > Insecta > Lepidoptera > Riodinidae > Calephelis > Calephelis nemesis. The sequence continues at coordinate 50,287 of NJDD01000035.1, forward strand.
GTTGGCAACGCACCATTACCACCTTTGGTGTCTCTAGGCGGCGGGAATTTCTTACCATCAGGAAATCCGTCTGCTTGTTTGCCTTCCAATGTCATAAAAAAAAAAACTAGTGGTCGGCCATTGGTCGAAATTCGAGCATAATAAATTTTAATATCTTGTTGATAATAACGCTATCTTCATTTCTCAAGACCAACTACATTGTTTCCAAAGTTTTTAGTGCGCCATCTGTGATCTTTTATCGTTATGATCAATATATTTTTTTGTGTGTGTCAAATGCATGGTAGTGAGGGTAATGTTTTATTTATTGATTTAATGCACTTTACAAGCATTGTTATTGAAAAATATTAGCGTTTTGCACTTCTCCTCCTTTGAACTACAAGTGTGCCAAATTTAATGCTCCTCCGTCAGCGCAATTTTCGTAAAAAGGGTTCCAAAGTTTTGGCATCACGTATTAATATATAGATAACAACCAATACTTACCAACTGTTGTTTGGGATTAGACCAGTATAATTTCTTTCCAACCCAGTCCACTGCTAAGCTTCCTACATTATCCATGTTTGGCATCATACCTTTCTCATGTGTTGTTATATTGTACCACATCACAGTTGAAGAGTTGGTAACCAGGTACAGCTTATCTCGATACCAGGAGATATCAGTTATGTAGGAGTTTTTTAGATGATCCCTGTCAAAACAAAATATTTTATATTGCCAAAATAATGTTCATTTAGTACCGAATTTTGCAACATGATTTTAAAAAATAAACAAAGCTTATAATACAAGATCTCAATTTAACTCGACCTTCATCGATCTAATAATAGAATGAAATATATTTTATAATAAATTTAGTATGTTAGAAAATATATTAAAAATGGATTGCCCGAAAAATTCTGGACAGAATATTTTAGAAAATGATTATTCATTTTTGTATTTTTTGGCTATGTCATCTTTTCTTAATAAAACAGCGCGCAAGTTAACCTTTTTTTTCTATTATTGAATCAAATAACTGGCATTGACATACCTATTTATATCTAGCAACCCAGTAGTTTGTTCATTTAGGTTGAGCAGGTGCAACTCTGCTCAACTTCTGCATATTTTATACGTTCTATGTTCTTACAAAGGATACAATTTTCTGATTATCTTAACTAGCAGCCCGTCATAGCTTCGCACGGGTGGACAAACTTCTATAATATTATACATATAAACTTTCATCTTGAATTACTCTGTCTTTTAAAAAACCGTATCAAAATCTGTAGCGTTGTTTCAAAGCATCTAAGCATTCATTTGGACAGATAGTAGAAATCTTTGTTTTATACTATGCCATTGCATTCACAGTTAATTATCAGCTCAGCGAAGGTTGATTTAGGTTCGGATCTAAGACTACGACTACGGAGTTTCGGCATATACCCTACATCTTCATAATTTAATTCAAGTTAGATTCCCGACGGGGACAGAGGGGATTTATGTGACAAACATCTAGTTTTTTTCTGGGTCTGGGTGTGTTTAATTTATTCTGGTATTAATTTTAGCATTAACTAACACCCTTAACACAATCATATAATTTGTTTACTTTAGGGTTAGATTCAATTTGTGTGTTTTGGTTTAGGGATTCATTTCATAATTTACAAAATATTTATATTAACCTGTGAATTAAAGTCTGAAGATTATCCCCAGTCAAATCAGTCTGAAGAAGTCCATCCGGTCCAGACCATAGCAGCGTACTTTGCAAAGTTGTTGGTGAAGAGATGAGCGTCTTCCCCACAAACTCGGATGACCATGGACCAGAGCCTGATAGAGTGACAGCAGCCACTCGAATCACATATTCGGTATCCTGCTTCAAGTTCTCAACATTTCGCATTGATTCGTTAACGTATTTTCTGAAATCATACAAAAATTAAATAAAATGCAAATTATTGAAGTCGGTTTTGCAGATTTTCTACTATACTCTGGGGTTTTACTGCGCTTAATGATTAAGGGTCCATGTATGCTAAAATACGTCAGCAGTATAATGTTTTTTTCATGGATCTTGGTGACAAAAATACACAAGATTAACATGAATATGCTTTATAAGACTAGTGTTTCCAAAACACGATTCATTTCACTTTGCTCGATAGAAAAAATCAAAAAGTTAACCCTTTTTTGAAAACAAAACCCAACTGTGTACTTCAATTATGAAAATATCGACACCAGATTTAACATAAACATAGACAAGTACTATACCTAAAAGATAAGTGTTTCAGTTTTTATACTTTTTTTCAAATTACTTTTATGGTGTTAAAAATAGTGATTTGTCGCTTAAGACGTTTCCTTTGGTGCGCAATATTTCATAGTAATCATGGAACGGGGGAGTGCGGCGATTGGCTCTTCTGGCTGACTAAGTATGGGGCCTTAATAGGGTTTTTTATAAGATTTTTTTTTAAATAGTAAGAAACACAACTTCATTATCAAATTCAAAATCACATTTAAATTTAAAAATAGCTTACATATCAATAATATCGCCAGTATTCAATTCAGTGAGCTGCAAGTGGAAGCTCCATTGCTGCCATGCGCCTGTACCCTGATGTCCCAAAAGGTGCGGTGGGGACCAGGACACCTTGGCCCGATCTATCCCCATTATACCCTGAACACTAAGTGGGGGATTCACCGGGACGGGGATAGGCTGGCAACTCCTCAACGCGACCAGCACTTGTCGTGTTGCAACTGGCTTCGTGTTGAAAGCCAGAGGATATTCATTGTGGAAGTAGCTGTCGCTTTGAGCGTGATATTCTTCAGTGAGCATTTCTTTTCCATTTGTCCAGTAAAAGAGCCCATTGGCGTATGCTATTGAACGCGCAGAAAAAAACATAGGAGTTTGTGTATTACTGCGAAAGTCTGTGACCTCCCGTCTGAAAGTAATATTAATTATTATTAAAGCTCCCCCGAATAATTATTCCCCGTGTTGGTCCGGGCTCCTTTGCAGAATATACCATCGGCCTTCCTGCCAGGCAGTTCGTTAAAGGCGAGCACAGGCTTACCGTCACTAAAACCGTGACATCTGACTAGGTGGTAGAGTCTCGCAGCGACTCGTTTGGATTGGTACCACCGCCCTACCTATTCCTTAACGCCATAATGTCCAATGCTTGCCGTTGACGTGTTCCGGTTTGGAGGGTAAGGTAGCCGATAAATGTACTTTTACTCAAAGCCTAACATCCTGGCCTCAGGTTGGCTACGCACTATTACCAACTTTGGCGTCTCTGGGTGGCGTGAATTTCTTACCATCAGGAAATCCGTCTGCTTGTTTACCTTCCACTACTATAAAAAAAAGTTATCGTCGAATTGTCCTATATAATTTTCAATAACTTGTTTCAAGGTAGTGACAATCTTCTTCTTAGAGTAGTATCTTCATGCCCGAATCCCCGAAAAAATAGACAGAGGTACAACCAGGGTACCCACGAGTAGGGAAGACACTAACTGCTGGTTTCCTAAACTCCAATCAAGCTGAATTTACGATTTATCTCTTCACAACATTGTTGCTTCATCCGGGTATCGAACCGGGAACTCCATGAGTTCAAGTCCAACACCGCACCGCTAGACCACAGAGATCTTTTCCATAATATTTCTTTAAATAACAAAAAAATAAAAAAAATAAAGATGTATAAAAAAGTATGAGTGGTAAGTATTGTATTGTTTTTTGTTGTTTTGTTACAATTTAACGTATTATTATTTGACAATTTATAATTCATCCAAGAAGCCGTCAATTGTAAACTATCATCAGCCATTTAAGCTACAGAACCAACGAATACTTATATAGTCTATTGTTGTGAGTATAATAGCTTACAAACTTAAATAAATTTAACCTTATCGGAAAATTGGTCTGCGTGTTTTCCCTTACTCAAATATAAAAAGTACGAACCCGTCAAGTGAAACAGCCAGGACCGTATTACGCTTATGGTGTGCGACGAGGAGACGAAAATCGGCGTGATCTACAGTAAACGCGCCAAGATGAGCGTCTTTCACTATCATTTCTGGCGGCGTGTTGTGGGGGACGCCGTTAGAAATATTCGCTAAATCTATCCTGTACAATCCGCCCCTGTCCATTCCTCGTAATGCCCAGAATAAATATCTAAAAAATACATAATAAAATAATAATGACAAAACAAAAGAATAGTTTAAAAAAATCTAAATATAAAATACCAAATTCTTATGTCCCAACGGCAAAAAGTATCATTACAATCATTCTAAAGCTCTAGGTTACGTTTAATGAAAAATTAAAACGTCTGGTGTTTTATTATATACTCTTCTTTCCTACATAACAATTTAATATAACTAATTTTTGGTAACAAAGTTTTTAGATTTTTTCTCTTTTAGGAATCGAACCTGACCCTAGTATCTAATACCCGGTTCCTATATTAATGAGTCGTTTTGCTTACTGTTTCTGTCAACCTGAAACATTTTGTGTAAGTATGAACAACGCTTCCTCACTTTTAGGCAAACTACCAATGGTTATTCTTGGTTATACTAAAGTATTATTGAAAACGAGCATTAACAAACTATAAAACACTTACCCGTTGTACGCATCCACTTCGAAGTGCAATGGACGTAAATTCAAACCAGACACAGCCACAACTTGATTCTTCCCATCGAAATCATATCTCAATATTTCCCAATTAGAATAAGTACTTTTGTTGTCCCCATCAGTTTCTCGTGTATAATAAACTTCTCCAAGGACATACAAATGGCGGTTTAACCAATCAACGGATAGGTCCAGAGGTTTGTACTTTATATCGGGAGTGAGGATTGGTTCGTGGTAACTTTTCTTAGATAGAGAACTTCGGTATACAAAACCACTTGATACTGAGATGAATAAGGTGTCACTGGATAAGTCGAGGCCCACACCTGAAAAATAATACCATTTAAAAATACCTAATTTAAGTAAAACTGCCAAATATAACTCAAAATTTTTCAGGGTTGAACTGGGTGATCTGTGTAGAATAGACTCTCTACCAGTCAGCTCGGTAGAGGCGATTATAGGTTACATGTATCATCACTAACAAGATCACTGATGGTAGAGTGCTTTGCAGCAACTTGCCCAGATAGGTCAATGGCAGTATCATGTTTCTGTCTGGAGAATAGGGTAGCCGGTTGACAGGCACATTAGGCCTAAAACCCCAGACAAAGGATAGGATATATTACAAAATGTTATTTTAGGAAGATTTATGACAGACAGAATCCTAGTGTACCATTTGCATCATCTTTGTGTACCTTTAGTTCAATATTGTAATTAGTAGTCTAATTTTGTAAATTTTTGGTGTATAACTATAACACGTTCATTATACTCAGTATACGTTCATTATACGTACATCATTCACTAAATCACTCATTACTCATACATTCATTCATTCCATCACTACTAAACCCGCAAAACACGAAATGATGATAACTGCTTCGTCATATATTTCCCGCGTTATTCCTATTTGAAAAGGGAACTTTCTTACTTTATTCTAGTCCAGCGTTTCGCAAAGTGGGGTACGCGAACCCCTAGGGGTTCGCCATTCGACGGCAAGGGGTATGCGTCAAAATTTACGTTATGGAGCTATGATGATTGGCAAGTGACAGGCACGTGCGTTACATATGGTGGAGCTAAATACAGAAATTGACTTGATGCGAAGTCAGAATTAAAGCTAAAATTATCCAAAACCACTCCTAAAATTGACAGAAAAGAAGCACACCCATTACATTAATGGTAGTAAAAAATATTTCTTTTCGTACTTAATTGTTTCCTTTTATTGAAATAAAAACATATTTTTTGTGAATAATCAACTTCATTGTTTTTTTTGTGGGGGCATAATTAGTTACTTTAATTTTTTGTAGGGGTTCGCTGTAACATAGAATCTTTAACAGGGGTACGTGGAGCTAAAAGTTTGAGAAACCCTGTTCTAGTCTATTGAGTGGGACATACCCGTGATTTTATGTTCAGTGCTGTACAACTCAACAGGATCTGACAGCATGTCATTAGCTGGTGCCGCCAAAATATTGTGCTCGCCTCCCAGGATCAAAATTGGCTGTTGATTGGGAATGGCTGAAACAAAATACATTATTTAGGCCGAAGACAATGTTATATTTTTAAAATATACACAAAAAATGGACTCATATACTTTTATATCCAATTAATTAATTTCTCTAAAGTTAAAACTACGTATGAGTATAGCTAAAATAAAATATAACCAATTTTAAGTGGCATTATTTATTAAGTGTTTACATTCAAATAAAATATTTGTGGGTTTAGGAAGATTTCGAGATGGTGAAAAATACGCGAAACGTCTGATCTTAAACCAGTGCAAGAAGTTTAAAATCCTTACCTCGGTTTGATAAAAAAGTCGGTTTAATCAGATTAAAAAATACATTTATAACTGTTAGGGCCACTTGCACGTTCCTGGTTTAAGTCTTTAACATTGAGTTAACGTCTAACTCGGGTTAAATCACCTTAAATTTGACAGTTTAACTCAGTGTCAAATGTAACCCGGGAATGTGCAAGTGGCCCTTACTTAATTAAAATTACTAGAATTTAACCCGCGTCTTCGCTTGCTTTAAGTCACTCAAAAGTATACTAAGTACTTACTTTTAATACTTCCAAGAATATGTGTACGTACGAAGTTTCATGAAGATTGGTTAAGTAGTTTTCGCGTGAAGGTGTAACAAACAAACTTACATTCGTAATTATAATGTTAGTGGGATTATCTACGTTAAAACAGTTTCGAATTTTGAGCTCTCTGAGGTTTAAGGCTCTTTTTCTTACTCTTCACTAAAGACGACGTCATAGAGTTTTACTTTTTACATGTGTACACTGATACACATACGTTTTATCTTCTTAAAACATGATATTCAGTTTACTAAGATGGATATAAGAGTACAGCAGTATTATTTAAATTATGCGCTTCGGCTACATTCGTCAAGCTTCGGAAATCCGAATATATTTTAAAGATATCTATATAGAGTTGTTATTACATACCTATTTAATCACTTCGCTTAAATTAAGATTAGGTCAGCCAATTTAAAAACAAAAGTATAATGTGTAAAAAGAGTAATAGTGTAAAGCTGAAGTGCATAATTAAATAGTAGTACTGTATGTCTATTTGTTTACTGAACCATACTAAATAAATTATTTTTATGGCTTACATGTAGGTATCGCAGGTGTTGATATCCTTACATAAGCTCTGGGTCCTTCCCCAACAGCATTCCTCATAGCAACAGAAACTTCATATTCTCTAGCTGGTGCTAAATTTTGAAACATGTAGAACAGAGTATTGTTTGAAGCCGGCATATCCTGGAAAGGCCAGTCGTATGTTAATATGAAAAGAGTATTGTTTACTGACACAATACTAGTGTAGTTTATACTTAACACGTAAACTCGAAAAGGACAAAAGCTTTTGTTAACGAAACAGTGACACTAATAACAGTGTAAATATATGAAACTAGCGCAGCTAGTTTGTTTCGCCTCTGTGGTCTAGCGATTCAGTTGTTGGACTTGACTACATGAGGCCCCGGGTTCGAATGCCGGGTCGGGCTACAAAAGAAAATTGGGTTTTTCCAATAATATAATAGGATATATATGATAGACATGCTACCTATCACATTGTGGGACTTAGTGTCTTCGGCTAGTCGTGGATGCCCTGGTTGTGCCTCTGCCTACCTCTTCGGCGATATGGGCGTGAAGATACTTAGTTACTTTAATTTTTTAGTTTGTTTTGCTGTTTGATAAAATGTAATATTTTGTATGTTTTAAACGGTTAATAAAAAAATGTAGATGCATTTTTTAGAAATATTTGAAACTAGCGCAATATGTTTGTTTTGTTGTTTGTGAAATAGAATTTTTTAAATGTTTTAAAAGGTTAACAAAAAAATCTAAAGGCATTTCTTTCCAAATGTTTGAAACTAGTGCAAAATGTTTGTTTTGTTGTTTGATAAAATAGAAAATTAGTTTTGTATGTAAGTAGTTTTTAAACGGTTAATAAAAAAATTAAGATTTTTTTTTTCGGTTTTAACAACTTCACCGGACTTTGTGGACGAAGAGAGCGCTCAGTCTGAGACATCATTTAGACGGATTAGACTGTTTCCTATAACATCAGCAACAAGCACCTACTGTTGTCTGGGAGATCGAACCTCGACTTGATGCTGCGTTCTGTAGGGTTACTCTTGAATTTCGATTTCATGGAAATTGGAAATTAGAATCGTACTATTGAACACAATGCTATAGAGTTATTAACGATTAATATTTTTTGAAGTTATTAATTGTAGTATTACCTCTGTTTACCTCGTCTGGGATATGGACGTGAAGATAAATTTACAATTTATTTACTTTTAAACAAAAGGGGTTAGCGTATATTATGTCTAAATCCATCGAACATGTGTTGTATAAGCGCAAGCATTGCGGTGATAAACAATTCTTAAGGTTTATTTATTAAGGTACTTGCGCCAAAGATAGCCCGATTCTTAAGATTGCCCATTTTCAATATTTTCTATTTCTTAAAGTTTCAAGTTTTTTAAGTTGAAAAAATACAAAGTGTTAAAGATGGGCCATCTTAAGAACTGGGTTATCTTAGGAGCAAGTACCTCACTAACATTTAGATTTGTTTATATTCGCCGAATTTACATCAAGATTGGGAAGTAAAATCTTATTTAAAATCTAGGTTTGATAACAATATCTTACCTCAATCGCATCATTCGTATTTGGCTGCGTGTCTGCAAGTCTTAATACATAGGAGATGAGCGGTCCATTTGGAAATGGTCCTGGTTCCCAGGAAATAGCAACGCGGGTTGAGTCAGGAGCCACTGCACGAAGAGCCGTTGGAGTAGAACTTGGTTTCCCGTTCTCCAAGGATGATATGACGACTGACGGGGCAGAGTATACTGGTTCACCGCCGCCACCGCGACCGGCCAGGAATATTGCCACTCGAAACTGGCAAATGAAAAAATGTGAAAATACCATTTCGATTTTTTTTAATTACTAGCTGATTACGCAACGATCTTGATAATTTAGAAAAGATTTTCATACAAACTGTCTTCCCTTACAATAGTCCCTAGGGGGTTGATATTTGAAAAAAAGTAGCCAATTTTTGAACTCGTGTCTTTAAAGAAAGACAGACAGCAAGATAGATTTTCGCATTTATAATATTAGCGTGGATTTATTTTTAACATAATTTTTTTTTTTTACTTGACGTTGTAATTGTGGAACTTAATATTTTCGGCTAGTGTGGGTTGTGCCTCTGCCTACCTCTTCGGAGATATGTATGTAAAGATACATATTTTTTTATATCAAGTATTAAATTTTTATTAACAAATAGAAGGGGGACGTAGGCTTTTATAAAACAACCCCAAACTAAAGTTTAACTGCTTAAACGCAGTAGACCACCTGTGCAAATGATAGAGGTTTAAATTCGTGTATTATTTTAGTTAGCTACTAAAGAATTGCCAATTACATTTTTTTCATGATATTGGAAGGCAAATAAACTGCCCATTTTTAGTTGCTAGCACATATTTTTTTTTAATATCTTCAATGTACAGAGTTCACTCTTTTACAGATTTATCAAAAAATATAATTTTTAGTAAAATATAACTATATTTACAAATTTTCACACACACATACGTATGCACGCACGCTCGCACGAACACTCGCATGTACTACGCTCGCTTCCGTTTCGCTTTAAATAAACTTTGTGCTTAATGTCAATAATTAAGCATATCATTACCCTGTATTTTGTGTAAGGTCTTAAGTTCTCCACATGTATGTAAGATTTGTTTGAATGACTAGTGTTGGAGTAGTATTGCCAGCTGCCGGGAAGTTCCTCGTACTTCCACTGGACTAAGTAGCTCAAATTTCCCAGGTTCGGTGCTTCCCACAACAAAGATAATGAGTTCGCTGTTAGACTGTCCGCAACCAAAGCTGGAGCAGGAGGAGTTCCAATGAGATCTAAGAAAAGAATATATCAACTTTAGTACTTTTCCCGTGCTTGGGATCTTCCACACTTTTTCTTTCACATTTTTTTGTAAAAGAAAAAAATCCAAAGTCATCATTGAACCTTTTTTTTAATACTAATCATTAATAAGAGCATAAAACTTATAAAAAACACAACGCTTACTATATAAAGTTTTTATTTATTAGTTACATTAAGTTATTATTAAGTTAATATTTAAGCGATACTTCTGCACGTTATCACTAATAGGTATATACGACTGGAATTAATTCGTAGTGGCTCAATTGGTAAAGGTGGGCAGCTTAAAATTAAATGTCGTAGGTTCATGTACTATGACAATTTAATTATTTCTAAAAAAAATTGAAAAATTATAAACATTTCAATAAAATGTATCTTGATGACCCAAAAAAGCTTTTCCTTTAAAATGACTCTACAATAACTGCACTTTCATGCAAGGCGTCTCGTTTTATTTGTGCCTATCTCTTTCATATTTGGTACCAAAGAACGAGATAACATAGTAATTCAGATTAGTACGTTGTTCCACAGCTGTTGCAGCCACATTAGGGGGTAGAATTCTTCCTCGACTCTTCTGAAACTTCACCATCGCAATATCTTTTCTAGCTACCATAAAGTCACTACAGTAGCGACACGGTATGATGACCGATTTGACACATCATAATCAAAGTAATGTAATTGTCAATTTTTTGTATAAAATATGTAACTAAATGTGAGTCGAGTTTTTGTATTTTTCCAGTATCGCAATTAATAGTATCGCAATAAAATGAAAATGTAAAACTTTACTACGTAAACATTAATATCAAAACGACCATAATTGCGTGCGACTACTGTTCTTGCTGTTGGTAGAGTAGCCACTAAACTTACTTGTACAAGAGGTTCATAGAAACCCAAACCCATGATTGATTTGGGTAAGTTAATTTTATCCTAGGGTGTTAAACCGACGTGTTTATATGAAACGAGTTATGAATGTAGAGAAAGTAAGGCAGGTCTGCAAGGGTCGTAACATTTGCCATTCGATACTCAGCCTAGCCCATAAGTGACTTGGCATCAAGATATGTGTGTGTTATATCAAAATTTTCTTTCAATCCTTATTTTTTATTTCGATGTTGTCTCGTTCTGCAATACGTAGAATGAAAGAGCCAAAGAAATAAAAATATTATCACTTCAAATTCTTTAGTCTGTGCTCGGACACTGCTATGTCTAATGTCTTATGGTAAACCACTAAACAAAACAGATGCTGAACTATTGCAACCAATAAGGTCTAACTTTTATTGTTTTTCCCCTTTGTGATTTGATCCCATGACAAATTACGCAAATACTCAGTCATAATGTGAAAATTGAAAACTCAAGCAAAGCGTTAACCTTAATTTAAAAGTTATCCAGTAATAAATACAGTACCATGTTTTTTTTGTTTTTTTTTTTATTTTATTTTATAAGACAATCGATATAATACCAACAGCCTATAGAATTTAACAGACCGTTAAAATGTGATGTCACTAGGTTTAAGGCATGTCCCCTTTACAGAAGGCGTTGGATTCGCGTTAAAACCCAAGTTAAATAATTTTACAAGCAGTATGATAGATGATTGGTGCATTCCTGTAAAGGCAGACCCGCTTTAATTCGAAACACGTATGAATAATCCCATTTAGCGTGATGAGATATTTATCCTTTTGTACTCCTTAACGTCAAATTTATGACAAAGCAAAAGAGCTTAGCGTTTTTTTAATATTTGTATTTTTGTATCTATACTCGTATACTTATCTCTTGTACTTTGTGTATAAATAAGACAATTAATAAAACACGGGTTTGTGTAACATACGGATTGATTTATAAGAAACATGTCACAGGAAATTATGAAATCAGGAATTACCAATAATTTGTAAAGGGTAATTAGGAAATCTGTCAAATAGACTTTTTGTACATTTCCTTTTTTTCGTACATCTCCTGGAACACAGGCCACTAAAGCTGGAAATATATCATTGGACGCGGCTTACAGCCGCGACTGACAAATGTGTATATTATATACCGTCCGCGTACGCTTTCGGCTGACATAAACTAATGTCTTTCGGATAGTGCGAGCGCTCAAGGTCACTTCCGGGATATGTATCTAGATACCCCCTGTAAGCCGTGACAGCCCGCCGCGTCCTTTAGCCGCGTCCGATAATATGTTTCCAGCTTTAAACTTGCATTGTTAAAATTACTATTATCAATGGTTTTTGGTTATTATCAATGGGTTAAAATTAGTCAATTTTGGTGGCATTTTGTACAATTTTGTTCAGTCAAAGTGCACAAATGAAATACTCATATAGAAATTAGCATATCGTGTATGTATTTCCTTTTTGCCGCCAAATCTCAATACATGAGCTTAAGTAATGAGGCCATCGCTTTACCCAAGACCCTGACATGACTATTGACATCAAGACATGACTAATTATAATTGAATCCCTATTTTTGTAAATTTGATGCAAATTTGTACATAACTAATGGCAAAATATTAACGAGAGTGCCAAAACCTAAAAAATGAAAGAAAATAATATTATCAAGTTTAAAATTTTACTATTTTCCAGCCAGTTATTAAAATTTCTAGATAAACTATTATTGTTTAATTCATTCAGTTTAATTAGATCATAATATTACTACTTGAAATTTCTATATAATTGGAGTGTTAATTATCGGGTCACATTACTAAGATATTGTTATTATATGGATAAAATTAATGACTTACTAATAAAAGAATAAATGTCATTTTACTTACTTATGGTTATCCGTTAAACCCAATTAGGTAGTAGAAACTTAACCACAAATAATATTTTTGTGTAAAATGATAACGTCATAAACTTATATTTAGAATGTTGGTAAAATGGCGGAAATAAATATAAACAATATTTAAAATTACATGAAGTATTTTAGTTGTGTTTTTGTCTGTCCGAAAGTTTTGTTTTAAGAAGATTTTATCATTATTAAGTAGAATTATTTATCTTTATGTGTATAAAATAAAACTAGACACCCTCTCAAAATCAATGCTAGTAACCTAATGACAGTTTATTTGAGAAGTCTATGGTCTAATACAGAAATTTAAAACTAAGTTTTTATGTACAAAAAAAAACGTGGTCGTAGTAATGTAAAGCATGCTAAGTCAGGCACAATGCCTTTTACCCTTTTGTTAAATTAAACCAATAAAAATGAAATATGAATAAAATGTAAAATATAAATAATCAGATCTTGAGATTATTAGGTATGTTAATTAGGTGATTATGATTACTACTTATTCGTTTAACTCATGACAGTATAAACAGGGAATAAACACGGCAGACATTATTAGGTCACCATATAGCTATCAGGTGCTAAACTAGTTCCTACATACAGTTATTTGTACATTTAAAATACAATAACTTGTATTATAAAAGAAACATGAAAAGTATTCGTAAGTCGCCATTATTGACCCCTGTTTATATTGTCACGTGATCTACTAAAATGGCTTACCTCTTATCATTTGAAAATAAGTATTAAGCGCCTCATTACATCCCATAACGCAGTACAACTCACGTGAAAAGACAGTTTCAGAGGTGACATTCTGAAATCACATCGAAACAGTTAGCCATTGAAAAAACCAGTAATATTTTATAAGACCGAGTATTACAAATATGAACCAATCCACAACTAGCTCAGAAATTAGTTAACACTAGTGATCGAATATTCTGATCCTATTTACATTATATGATGCATTACATAATAAAAAAAGTATCTTCACGCCTGCATCTCCGAACCGGTAGACAGAGATATAATTAGGACAATTAGCCAAGGTTTTTTTTAGGTATACAATTTGAAAAAACACATTTTCTGGTTATTGCTCGACTCGGAAATCGAACCCGGAATCTCATGAAGTCAAGTTCAACACAGTAATATACAGTAGCCAGGGTCTAGAACTAGCCCTCAAGATTGGAGATTCTAGTTTTTTTAATTTTAATTTACATTTTTTCTCAAATACCATATTTTGTGGATTGGGTCCTTATTGCATAATACGGTCCGGTCCAATCGTATGATATTTTTTTACTTACGCAAACTGTTTGGCAAGAGTTTTCCAATGCTACTAACCACAAACTGCAGCCAAGCCTGCACTGTAACAATAAACAAAATATATTATTAATAATATTATAGAATATGTAATACATTTAGTACATTTTGAAGTACATTTTGCGCCCAGAGATTTTAACTTTTTGATAACTCATTAGTTGTTAATTTTTTACTGATAGTGTAAAGGCAATTTTGATCTAAATTACACGCATAACGTATCTAACAGATTTATTTGATTAAGGGTTAATACTGTATTGTTAAAAATATGTTCTAAAGTAACCCTTCATTTTACTGTTTTAAGTAAACGCAAAAAAACGGTTACTGTGGGTTACTCTTTAAAGATAGACATATACCACCGCTTACTTTTTATGAGATTTAGTAAGGGAAAAAAATCCCACCATACATTGTTTTGTTAAAACTCAAAAGTTTTTGGCAGCGTTTTCGAGGAGAGCTCCCGATCGGCTTGTTTTTTTGCCGACATATTGAACTAATATCGTTGGTTTGTACAAAACATAAACTTACTATACACTAAAACCTTCCTCAAGAATTGTTCTATCTATTGTTGAAAACCGAATGAAAATCCGAACGAAAAATAACCGATTTCAATCAAATTTGCACAACCCACCGGGCACACATCCAATCCCGAGCAACATTTTTTTATAAAATTGAAAATCACATTTTCTTTTTGTTGCTCGACCCGGGAATCGAACCCTTGAACTCAAGAATTCAAGTCCAACACCTGGATCGCTAGACCACAGAGGCGATCTAAAATTTGTGAGTTATTAAAACCATTTATTGTTTATATTTTAGATAAAGAACATCGTACAGTACTACTATCAAAATTTTACGCTTAGGCTTTACACTTTTTACATTTTTTACTTTTATTTTTAAATTGGCTGACCTAATCTAAATTTAAGCGAAATGATTAATTATGTGTTATAACAACTCTACATAGATATCTTTAAAATACATTCAAATTTACGAAGCTTGACGAATATAGCCGAAGCTCATAATTTAAATAGTACTACTGTAATTGGTTACTGTTTACAGTATTTTTTGCGAGATATTTACGCAAGAGATAACTTCGCGTCTGCGAACACACATGTTTTCTTCCAAACATTCACAGGCTTACAAAAACTTGAGTGCTCTGGGTAATTGTCACTTCTGTTTTGTGTTATATTTAGAGATCAAAAAAAAGGTAAACGTTTCGAATAAACAAATAACGCCGTGTGCAATATGTACAGACGTAAAATGAATGTAACAGTTTAGATTTGAATTTTTAAAAGAAAAGTTTAGTTTTGATTGAGATTAGCCATTTTAAGCAGCTTCGCCTGCGTAACTCAGGGAAAATGTAGCATTCTAAAGGTGAAAGAGTTTTTGAAATCGGTCCAGTAGGTTCGGAGCCTATTTATTTCAAACAAAAAAAACAAACCTTTCCTCTTTATGATATTAGTGTAGAAGTATAGACTAGAGTGGTTAACCCGTGGTTAACAAATTTCTACGTTATCACTTCATGGTATAAAACAAAGTCGACCCTTTCTCTGACCCTATGTCCTTTTGTATGCTTAAATATTTAAAACTACGCAACGGATTTTGATGTGTTTTTTTAAATAGATAAAGTGATTGAAGAGGAAGGTTTATATGTATATTTTATACCCGTACGAAGCCGGATGGGCCACTCAAAAGGAAAGTTGACATAAACTTTCCTTTTGAATCAGTCTATTTGTTAAAAACACCGCATCAAAATCCGTTGCGTAGATTAAAAGATCTAAGAATACATAGGGACAGACAAAACAAAGCTACTTTTTTATACACTACGTAGTGACGTTTTTTTAATTACAATCTATAGGTACATTAATCTATTATTAATATTAAATAAATATCTCCTTTTGTCCTGGTCACCGCATTATTTTTTTATTTTAAAAAAGGAGAGTATTGCATGGAAAATCGCAAAAACATTACTTTATTTTTTTCAATACAAACTGTAAGTAGCTGTTAATGTCAATCGATACAAAATTTACCGGGGCGCAGGCGGTTAGTCTTTTAGATACATAAAAACGTCTAAACGGCTGGATCAATTTTGTTAATTATTTTTTTGTTGTGTTAGTCATTGTCAGGAGAGGTTCTTATTAAAAAAAATCCAAGGAACGTTGCAGGAAAAATGGGAAAAACAATAAGTACTTCACGTTTTTCATAAAAACTATTACTTCACAGCTACTAAACTAACTAATATGCTATGATGATGATGATTTAGCTAATTTTGGTTTTGAATCATTTGTGGAAGTCCAACAAAAGTTTAAACTCTAAGAAAATGGAAAAAACTGCGAGGAAACTAGGAAAAACAGAATTTTAGTTTTTCCCATTCAAACTGAGCGAGTGCTAGGTTTAAATTACAGTTCTAAGATTATAGGATAGATGGGTAAGTTATTATATAGGTAATATACATGATACGGCAGGATTGGGTAAAGAGGCCGACCTAAGAAACACTGGCTACATGTCGTGAAAGAAAAAATGTGCGTAAATAGATTCACTGCCCAGGATGCCTAAGATCGTACTAGAGTTTTGGCGCCATCGAGAGAAAAGATGGTCGAAGTTTTTTCATAATTATTGAATTTCGTGTGGATATTGAGTGAAATTAGTCAATTTTGGTGGCATTTTGTACAATTTTGATCAGTGAACATTACATGAGTTTGAGTAATGGGGCCACCGCTTTACCCAAGAGCCTGACGTAACTTACTGACGACTTATGTTTGATTAAAATTGATATAAAATTTGATGCAAATTTCTACTTGACTAATGACAAAATACTAACGTGAAGGCCAAAACCTAAAGAAAGAAAGAAAGACCGTACTAAGTGGAGAAGTAAAAGCAAGCGGGTCGGCTAGTCATTTTGTCCAATGTAGGCCTTGACTTACATACAATTTTAAATTTAGAATAAGTGCCTGTTAATATAACGGTTTAGTCAATTCCAAGTACATATTTAGGTTAGACCATATGTATACTGTTTTTGTTGATGAAAAAATAGTCTGTTCAATGTTGGATAGTTTTTATAGTAAAAGAAGACAGGCAAGCAAAGGGACTTCATGGAGGTGAGAAACACACGTCGTAAACAGAATTAGAAAAATATTGTAATGGAGACGGGACGGGGACATTACCAACAGGATACCTACTGGGATTGTAAACTGTTGAGCAAATTTAACGGTTACAATTAGGCGGTAGTACTAGTGAGGGCAATCCAATTGTTGCAAATTTCTATCAACTAATCAGAGTCGTAGTGATGACAATAAAATAAACCAATACTCGCCTCTTACCAACTGCTTGGTAGGAAAACATTTCGA
This sequence comes from Calephelis nemesis, assembly GCA_002245505.1. Lineage (NCBI taxonomy): Eukaryota > Metazoa > Arthropoda > Insecta > Lepidoptera > Riodinidae > Calephelis > Calephelis nemesis. The sequence continues at coordinate 67,664 of NJDD01000035.1, forward strand.
CTTTATTTGACCGCCTCGTTGATCGAGTGGCTAGCGTACACGCCTAACTAGACTGACCAACCGCGAGGCTCGGGTTCGATTCCCGACGGGGGCAGGCATTTGTGTGATGAACATTTAGATGTCTGCATTTCCGGGTCTGGGTGTTTATTAAATTTATTTTGGTATCTATTTAAGTATTTCTATGTATTAGTATCGTTGACTAACGCCCATAACACAAGCATATAATTTGCTTACTTTGGGGTTAGATTCAATTTGTGTTACTCGGCACCAACACAAGGCTTATAGTAAGCGATATTTTTTCTTTTGTAGAAAATGACCAAAACAATTAAACAAATTGACAGTCTTGAAAGATTACAAATGCACAATTAACCCATTACGTAATTTATGTAACGTAATTTATGCACGAACGTTACACAAAGGAAATTCAAACAGGTTCTTTTAGTAACGGATTTTGTCGGTCGAGCGGCGACCTTTACGGGAGGTGAGTTCAAAACGCGGTGGAGCAAGGCAGGTGCTTGTTTATAAACATTGTCCTAAGACATGGAGGTTTTTGTTCTTTGCGTCTTTAGTAGTTAGACTCTATTCTTAATTATTTACAAATTCCTAACTTAACGAATCCGAACAGACCAGAGGCAGATCAGGGTGCCCAGTAAACTTAAAGATGCAACGGACCGTCATCACCTTTATGTCTGCTGCTGATGTGTAATTCGGTGACCATCCGCATGTTTAGCTTCACAAGTTCCAATTATAAAAAAACTTTATATTACTTCTAGATGATGACTTTTTGTATATTAATCGTGTTTTCAGTAATTTCTGAACCGATTTTAATAGATATTACATAATTAAAAAAGTCACCACCGCTGAACAGTCTGGATCTAATTTTGATTCCAAAGAAATCGAGAAAAGTACTATTTCCAAACTGATGTCCTGATGAACTGATAATTATCAAATAATAAATTAATTATATTTAATAATTAAATAAATATCATATCTTAACGCCAAGGCCCTTATCGTGTAGGCAGAGCGTATCGAGTGCCAAACCTCACAAACCTGTCTGGCTTCAACCTCGGTCTTCCCGGGTACTACATCCATATCTGCTTTGTCAATCTTTCATCTGTCATTGTTTCCACATCACCGAACCAGTGGACGAACCGAATCTATTAAATATTCATTATTCATTGCCATTCTACTTTCTGAAGCTCAAAATGGGATAATCTATAAAGTACTGTACCCTTTTATTACAAATACAAATTATTACATCGCTTCTACATACATAAATCTTTATTTGGTTTGCTTAATTTGTGATTCAAATTAATAAAATTATATATTTTTTTTAATGTTTGGCATTAGCGTTAGTATCTGCCACAAGTCAAATTTAAGTTTGCATGAAATTACCCGAATTAGCGAAATCGCTTCAATTGATCAAAATTAGCCATAAGTCGTCTTAAAATCATATCAAGGTCTTGGGTAAAGCGGTGGCCTCCTTATTTAAGTTCTAGTGAGATTTGCCGCCAATTATTAATTACTAGCAGTTGCCAGCGTGGTTACTGGTCCCACTGAAACATTTTTTGGAATAAAAACTATCCTATGTGTTAATCCAAGTCACCTTTTCCATGCCGAATTACATAAAATTCGGTTCAGCAGTTTTTGCGTGAAGGAGTAACAAACAAATAAACATACAAACTTTCCCATTTATAATATTAATAGGATAACCTTACTAGTGTACTTTTATTGAACAAAGAACTGTAAAAATTGTCACCAAACTTGACTAATTAAATGTAGATATAAATAAATATATAAATGTCCCTGGACAAATTAAAAAAAAATGTGTGCGTGTACTAGCGTACACTCGTAAGAAGTGAAGAAGTGAAACTTCTTTATGACGTTATTTTTCAAAAAATAATTTACTATATGCAACTTTACAGAAACTGGTTAAATAAAGTTTATTGCCAATCCCTACTCCGCTGGAGAAAGTATACTTCGAATTACGCGTGGTAGGGATAAGAACAAAGATGGCGCGTAACGAAAAAATGTGACGCGTAACGAAAAAATGTTACACAACATTTTTTCCGACCCCGGTAAAGAAGTTTCACTTCAAAAAACTTTAATACTCAAAGTAGGAAAATTATATATTTGTGTTATGGTTGTTGATTCTAATACATAGAAATACATAAATAGATATCAGAATAAATTTAATAAGCTACAAGACCCGGAAAATGTACGAAATTCAATAATTACGAATAAATCTTCCATCTTTCCTCTCCATGGCCCCAAAACTCTAATATTGAAAACTTGAATTCTTGTCAAAACTAATCATATTTAAGTGAATAATTTGATGTGTATCTAGGTTGTCCACATTAATAATAAAGTTATCTACCAAATGTCATTGAGAAATTAAGCAATTTAAAACAATTTGTCTAACTATCAGTAAACATGTCTATTAGAAGCTACTTTGTAATTACATTTCATTTAGTTGTTCGAAATATTAATGGAACAAATGATTTTTATACAGATAAGTGTATAATTTAATTGTCAATAGTGTTATGCTTGTATTTTTTGAGTTAAAAAAAACTGACGGATTGCACTCCGGGAGTGCCGGCAGAAGTGGAAACTTTTGATATTTTTGAATGGTTAGGGAATATTATTTTTAATTTTTTAGAATAATTTATGTGGTAGAATAATATATTCATTTATTGCGCTATCGTACACAAACATGACAACACGAACATTCGCGTCCTGCGCCGTCTTACGAATTTTCGATCAGATCACGTATCCTGACGCGAGTTTAGAAGTTTTACCCATTTCAAAAGTTTTGACTTTAAAAATAGAAAAGTAATATCTGTTCTTTTTTAGTTTTCGCTAAAATTTACCAACGACTAGACGGATTCGATTAGTTTTGGATTTATAACATACACTTTTGTTTGTTTTTTTTTGTACTTTTTTTTGTTTGTTGTGTTTGTTTTGGATTTATAACTTCAAGAGAAGTTTTAATGGAAAATTTAATAGATGAGTTGAAAATAAGAAACAATAATATTTTTATTTCTGAATATTTTTCTACAGGCGCGTTGTGAAAAAATGATGAGGGTGAAATTTTAAGATGCGTCAAGGTTATCTCTTACTATCCGGAGAGCTAAGTATCTTTTTGTTTTTATAACTACCTATCTACTACCCTACCCACCAAACCGGAACATGACAGTCATTATGGTGGAAGGAACCATTGCAAGTGCACATCACTTTACCATCAGTAGTCTCGTTGATAAAGATAACCTATTAAAAAAATTAAAAGATCTATTAAAAGATAACCTATTATAAAAAGATATAACCTATTGCGAATTCTTGTGAGCTGCCTGGCAGATTTCCTATTCTACTCGGCGGGAAATCTTTATGTGTTCGTGTGTTTGTCACTGAACTCTTCCTATACGACTGGAGCGATTTTGATGAAATTTTTTATGTGTGTTCACGGGGATTCGAGAATGGTTTAGATTCACAATTTGGTCCACTGGAATATGTGAATTTTTTGGTTGTAAGTAGTCGTTGATTTTGGAATGTTTCGCATCGGTTTCGACAGACTGCGCTACTGTCGAAGCATTAATGTCGAGCTATACGAAGTTTGCTGGGTCAGCAACTTATAAAGCTAAAAAGAGCAATAAAAAAACTTACAAGAGCAAAAACTCCATTTTCCTCATCTATAAAGCAAAGCCAACCCAACTATGAACTTTAAAATACATCTAATGTATTATACACATCCGTGAATGCATCGTATAGATGTGTTAATAAAAAACGGCCACATCCTAATATTCTGGTGACGATCTGTCCCACTTCGCATATGGAAGCGCGTCCCAGGTCGTGGCCTGCAATTATCCTACAGTCGAAACAAAACGCACAGATCATATGCGCACTCATTGTTACTCAACTAATGAGCAATGAATTAAAGGACACAGGAGTTTTGAGTTATTTATAAACTATCATGGAATGAAATAATTGAATGAATGAATTAATGAGTGAACTAGTGAATGAACGAATGAATAAATGAATGAGTGATTGAATGAATGAATGAATGAATGAGTGAACTAGTGAATGAACGAATGAATGAGTGAACAAGTGAATGAACGAATGAATGAATGAATGAATGAGTGAACTAGTGAATGAACGAATGAATGAGTGAACTAGTGAATGAACGAATGAATGAGTGAACTAGTGACTGAACGAATGAATGAATGGATAAATTATTGAATGGATGAATGAATGAATACACTATATTATGCAACAAAATTTAAAAATAATACACACTCTCTTACGTATAATGTTTAACTTAAGTGCACAAAGGCGGTCTTATCGCTTCAGAGCGATCTCTGCCAGACAACCTTAGGGTGAAGGAGACAATTTATAAATAAAAAAAACTAAGGTAGGGCTTCATAAAGCAAATTATATCTAAACTTATGTTTATCTAATTAATATATTGTTTTGTTTCTTATAATACATACATGTCAAATAAAGTACATTTGATATACATACAAATATTGTATCTATATTATTATATATACAAACTTTAATGTTGAATCAATCTATCTATTAAAAAAACCCGCATTAATATAAGTTGCATTGTGTAAAAGATCTAAGCATACATGGGAACAGACAGCAGAATGCAATCGCATGCAAATACAATCGTGTTTTTTACTATGCACTGTAGCTAGTGAAATAGGAGTCCCGAGTCCGTCCCAATTTCACACGGGTGGACAAATTTCTATATTACCCATACATATAAACCTTTCCTCTTGAATCACTCTATCTATTGCAAAAAAACACATCAAAATACGTTGCGCCGTTTTGAAGAACTGAGCATACGTACTAACAGATAGTGGAATGCGATTGTATTTTATACTATACATTGTAGTTAGTAAAATAATAAGAGCTCGTTTAATAAATTTCGCACAGGTGGAAAAACTCCTATGTTATACATATAAACCTTTCCTCTTGAATTAAAAAAAAATGTGTGTGTACTTATGTACACGCGTTAGAAGTTATACTTTTTCGGCGTAATAAGATAAAACCTTTTTAAAAATTTTATCTTTTGCCTTATTTTACATTTGTAGACAAAATGACACTAACCATAGAAAAAAGGTATTTAATACATTAAAAGTTTTATTATAATGCATTATTTAGTTAAATAAAGTTTATTTAATATTTAATAAAAACTATCTATAGCTAACTTCATCATGTCGGTTTTTCGTGACGGTGTGCGCGCGCATCGTAAAAATTTACCCTCATCATTTTTTCCTAACGCGCCGAAAACAGCATAACTTCAAAAAAATCCTATCTATTAAAAAAACCGCATCAAAATAAATTGCGTAGTTTTAAAGGTATACACAGGGAAAGACTATGGAATGCGATTATTATTATACTATGTAGTGAAGCAACATCTATCTAGTAGTACTTAGATTATATTAGTACTCTAGTCCAGCAATTTAAACTTGGTGGTAGACCTGCACAATTAAACTAAATTGTTAACTACTATTCCTACTATCGTAACTCGATAGTTGCATTTTTTTATAAAAAGGAGAGCGAAAAACCACACGAATCTCCTGATAGGAAGATACAACCCTAGTCTAGACACCACACATGTTATAGGTGCTTCGCCGTCATGTGGGTGGGGTGTGGCATGATGTGTGCAAATCTACCGGCTACCCTACACTCCTGACCTACCCGAAGATGTAGGCAGAGACACAACCAGGGCACCCACGACAAGCCGAAGACACTGAGTCCCACAATGTGATACAAGCCTATCGCCAACCAGGTGCATATCCAATCCAATTGATTGATTGATTATATTGAAAATATAAGTTTTCTAACCTTTATTTGTTGCCCGACCCGGGAATCGAACCTGGGACCTCAAGAAGTCAAGTCCGACATCGGACCGCTAGACCACAGAGGCGATGAATATAACTATTATTAATTATTTTTTAAATAGCCTAACGTCTTTTTTAACAGCATCACCAGATCTCGAACTGAATACCTTAAAAACAATCTTTTTAATAGCGAACTTCGTTTTTTCATGACCGCTAGACCACAGAGATAGACTATTAGTAGGATAGGATAGTATAATAGGTATTATCTATGTCGAACGAAATAAAAAGGGCAACGCTATCAATGATGGTTATTGATAAGTTGGTCCCTAACTGGGCTTTTCCGCCATGACATGAGAGCATGTCAAAACATTACGCCCAATAACTTATTACTGTCAAACGAGAGTGTCAAACTTGTCATGTATTTTATACGGATACAATTTAGTTTACTAATATAAATCAAATGAAATATTTGAGTCAAACGCAATACTGCCGCTATTAATAAACAGAGACTAAGGTAGGAGTAAAGTTAATAAGTTGATATACAGTTAGTCCCATTATAATACATGACTATATTACTATAAATAATACAAGACAATCCTATTAATATTATAAATGCGAAAGTTTGTATGTATGGATGTTTGTTACTCTTTCACGCAAAAACTACAAAGCCGATAAGCCGAACTACAAAGAGATTACGATGAAATTTGGTATGTAGGTAGCTGAAGACCCGGAATAACATATAGGCTACTTTTTATCCCGGAGTTCCCGCGTGATTGGAACGTACGCGGGTGAAACCGCGGGGCGCAGCTAGTAATAAATAATACTTGGTTGAATCTTGGCGTACTTTATTCCGTGTTTATTCTTCTTTCCTTCTTCAGGCTTTGGCATTCGCGTTAGCATTTTGCCATTAGTCAAGTAGAAATTTGCATCAAATTCACCAAAATCGGGATTCAAACAACATTAGTAATAAGTCGTCAATAAGTCATGTCAGGGTCTTGGGGTAAAGCGGTGGCCTCATTACTCAAATTCATTAAGATTTGGCGGCAACGAGGAAATACACGATACGCTAATTTCTTCATGATTATTTGATTTGTGCACTTTCACTGAACAAAATTGTACAAAATGCCACCAAAATTGACTAATTTCACTAGATATCAACACGAAATTCAATAATTATGAAAAACCTTCAACCATCTTTTCTCTCGATGGCGCCAAAACTCCGGCCTCTCTTTCAGAGGGATTTGCGATAGTAGTCAAAAATAAATACTTTTATTCCTTTTGTAATGAATAATCAGATAAGAAATAGTAAGTTCAAGAAGAAAAAATCTTAACAAGCAGGTTAGAATTTGTGACATACGAATAAATTCCTTGAAAAAGTGTTCGATGCGACTTCAGAACTTTTACAGTTGTATGTCTCATAAAAAAATGGTTGTGTTGCGGTT
>NJDD01000035.1:75823-88881 GCA_002245505.1 Calephelis nemesis
AAATGATTTTCAAGAATTAGGCATGGGGGCCCCTATTGGGCCTTCTTGAACTATTGAGGTACAAACGAAAATAAAGTTGGTACAATCAGGTACAAACGATTTAAAACCTATTCCTATAATAAAAACAGATTTTCAAGAGTTTTGCATGGGGGGCCCTTTTGGGCCCCCTAGAACTATTGAGGTACAAACGAAAAAAAAGTTGGTACAATCAGGTACAAACGATTTTAAACCCATTACGATAAAAAAAACTAATTTTTAAGAGTTTTGCATGCTAAGTTCACGAGGGTGGTTGGCGATAGGCTAGCCACCTATCACATTGTGTTACTTAGTGTCTTCGGCTAGTCGTAGGTGCCCTGGTTGTGCCTCTGCCTGTTCGGGGATATGGGCGTAAGGACACTTTTATTAGATAAAGTATACCCCCTAAAGTGGACATACATGTATGTAGCGCACATATGTATGGTTCAGTCCTTTTATAATTATACTTAAAACATACGTATTCAATTTAATTCGGGTTTGTAAATTAATAATGTTTATCTATGTATAAATTGTAAAACTCGCTATTTGAATTTGTTTGTCATAACCCGTTACCTCTTAAATGATTGTAAAATACAAGTTGTAAAAAAAACAGGAAAAAATTTGTTTATGAATTCATTATCGTCATATTTCCATATATTTATCGTCGTAAATAAGAGATAAGAAAAGGAAAAATGTGAATTAACATACAGATACCCCCAAATTAAGATGAAATTAACATTAATGAATGACTCTACGTTAAAACGCACCCTTATTTAAGGCGCAGTTTAGAGTAGCTGATAAAGGGCCTAAGTAAATTATCGCCTAATTAACCAGCTTCCTGTCTCGTGTCCTAATAATAACAAAACAATAGTAACTCCCTTTACTCATTAAAATTGTCGTTTCGGTTAATTGTTGGAATGATTTCGGAAACGCTCTCGGAAGTCCAATTGGGAGCACTACGCACGCCGGATGTAATGCGTTGTGAAAGTACTCACTTAACTTTGTTTGCTAGTTTACTTATTAATGACTTAGTTTTTATGTGATACATACATAAATGCATACATACATATATAGATACAACATACATACATACATACATGCCTCTGTGGTCTAGCGGTTCAGTTGTTGGACTTGACTGCATGAGGTCCCGGTATCGAATCCCGGGTCGGGCAACAAAAAGGAAATAGGGATTTTCAATTTTTATAATAAAGAAAACGTTGCTCGGGATTGGATATGTGCCCCGTTAGCGATAGCCTTGCCACCTATCACATTGCGGGACTTAGTATCTTCGGCTAGTCGTAGGTGCCTTGGTTGTGCCTCTACCTACGTCTTCGGGGATATATAATAATAAACAATAGTATATACATATCTTCACACCAAGTCCCTTACGAGTTAGGCAGAGAGTATAAAGTACCAAACCTCACGATCCTGACAAACCTATCTGGCTTCCTTGACATTCATTACGCTTTTCATACAAACACGCCGGTTTCGAAGACTCTTAACACTACCCTCGGATAATATCCGAGTGATATGATCGTAGAATGGGACCTTGGTCTCCCCGGGTACCTACATCCATCCACATTCGCACTGTATATCTGCTTTGTCAGTCTTTCATCTGCCATTCCTTCCACATGCCCGAACCAGCGAAGCATAGGTACCCTTTTATTTTAACACCAACATTCTCAATTTTACTTTTTTTCAACCCTACTCTTTCTCGGATCTCACTGTTACTTTTTTATGTGATAAGACAGCAAAAAAGCACATGAGTCGCCTGTGGCCTATAGAAGTCATTGGCTGTAGGTGCGTGTCCGCCATGAAGCCAAGGTCCAGTCTACCTCTACCGGCAACCGAAACATGACACCTATGGCGGCAGGAATAAGTAAGGTGGTGGATTTTTACCAGGTGAAATGCTACACTACACTCTTATACCAGTGGCCTTGTTGGTAATGGCCCTTTTATTTTATTTTCTTGCCTGACAGAAAAGGCAAATGGCTACAAATGGGACTCTTACCAACTTTTATTTTATTTTTTATTTTAGACATAATTAAATTAAACAAATGGAGATATTAAAATACAACAATTTAAGCTTAACGAAGTAAGCAAAGAACGACTCCATTTTTGTTAATATCTTATCCAGGTACACAAAATAATATACATGTGTATGTGAATGTAACTAAAAAACGAATAGGTGGTTCTTGATATTTTTTTAAGAAACCAATTTCGGATCACATACATAACATAACGAACATATAGAAACTAGCGACCCGCTCCTGCTTCGCAAGGTTATGAAATATACATATAAACCGTCCTCTTTAATCACTTTATCTATTAAACGGCATCAAAATCCGTTGCGTAGTTTTAAAGATTTAATCGTACAAAAGGACAGATGGACACAGGAAGAGACTTTGTTTTTTACTATGCAGTGATATATACAAATTGAGAAACTCCTCCTATTTGGAGTAAGCTAAAAGATGTAAAGTTTATTAGCTTAAAAAGATTAATTAATATCAAACCTCATGCTCTTTGTGATATAACAATGTGTTAAACAGAGTTTACACGAAATACTTTACTTCTATTTGATTACTTTTTTACGACTTTGACCCGTATCAGTATTTTATTTTGTAAACAAGTTTTACAATTTTAACAACATGAAAACGATTACTAATTACGCAAATATACTATAAATTTTTTTCCTGATAAATATTTAATAGCTTTATAATCATGACATTCTCATATATTTTTTTTGTAAACACTTAGTTTTTTTTAACATTTAAGTTTAACTAAAACATTGTCGATCAAAATTTTCAACATTTTAATTTTGAAATTTGTTTTTGAGTCTTAATGTTTTTTTTAAATTTTGGAATATACATCGTATAAGTATGAATAATGAGAATAAGAAATAATGAATAATGTATTCCTTTCACGTGATCCAATAAACTTTGACTTAGTTCTAAATACATAAACTGTCTCGGTCACACTAAGGTTGTCTGTCTGAAAGGGTTCCGTGGTGACAGGATCACCTTTGTGTATTACAGGTTAAATATTACATGTCATAAATGTAACAATATGTAATATTGTATTCTTTGGTACACAATAAAGCATATTTATTCGTTAGCTAGATTTTAGAATTGGATACATAATATTTAGTAACACATGTCCAGATGTAAAGCTAAGAAAGTCATCAAATAATTTCTACTTCCACTAGTAGAAAATCCAAGTCAAATTTTCCCGCCTCTTCTTTCTTTAGTTATTGGCAATATAGTTAACATTTGCCATTAGTCAAGTTGAAATTTGCATCACATTACCCTTTTTGAATGTAATCGGGTTTCGGTAATTCAAAAGTACCTAGTATTAAGTCGTCAAAAAAATTTCTTGCATAAAGCGGTGGCTTTACTCAAGCTCATTTAATGAGATTTTGGTGCAACAATGAAACATACGATACACTAATCTTTATGATTATTTCATTTGTGCACTGTCATAAACAAAATTGTACAAAATGTCACTAAAATTGACTAATTTCACTAAATATAAACACAAAATTCAATACTTAAAAAAAGCCTTATCTTTTGTTGGTATTAAACCTAGAATTTGCCAGCTTCTTTCGCCAGGTACACAGATTGTTAATTTTACATTTGAACCTAATGCAAATCCGAAACAAGTCTTTATTGGGAAAAGTTAGAGTTTCGTGAATTATTGTTACACTTACAATATTTCACTTATTCTAATTTTGAATTTTACGAAACTAGACAGCAATTATTGTCACTTTGATATCTTTAGGTTTAGCAAATTACAATCATAAAGCCATGTAAATACTGTAAAAACGAACATAGCAATAATTCCGTAAAAAAAAACAACAAAAAAAAACAGTGGAACAATATTCTTCAATAAATACAAGATCTGTGCAATGACCCAAAATAGGAGACTGACAGCAAATATATCGTTACACGTGTACCAACATTACATAAATGTAAATTTCAGCTAATTAATAAGTTTATCATGTTGGCGAACTGCTAACAGGCGCCACTGGATAAACTGATTGTTTTTCTTGCGCTAACCGTTACTGACCTCCGATAAACTTTGGAGATATGTTAACCTATATTCATTTTATTACTTACGTGATCATCAAATGATACGCTGAAAAACTCAAACCGTCGAACGTCAAAATAACTTGCAATAAATTTTATTTTTTCTACATCAAAAATAAAATTAATTTACAATAATATATTTACAATTTCCTACAATATTTTTTTAAGAACATCATCGTCCAGTATCTCGCTAAATCTTATTCCATACTTGGGTTGCCTGGAAGAGATCGCTGATTTAGCGATAAGGCCGCCTTTGTGTATCATAATGTTTAAGTTTTTTGATATATTTGCAATTTCTCTGTATTTGGTGCACAATAAAGAGTTATTGTATTGTATTTTTCTTTTGAAGGAATAAAATGGGTGCGTGTACGCACGTGAGTAGTTATATGTACTTGATTATGACTTTACTAAAAAAATCTTTATCGAAAAATATGTAAATCGCACTTGCATGAAACTAAAATACACGTGTGAATATAGAAACATGTTCCTAAAGCAGGCAACTTCATGATGTTACTTTTGTGTCACAGAAGCGCTCATGTAGGTTATAAAGCGTTATGTTAAAATGATGCGTTATGATAAAAGTCAAATTTTAAAGGTGCACACGTTTGTAACACAAAAGTAACATCATGATTCATGAAGTTGTCTACTACAGAAATTTAAAAGTATTTAGATTTTTTAAATGTTTTTTTAGAATGTCATAATCAAGTATAACTTCTCACGCGCATACATAAGAACAAGCATCATTTTTTTTTATTCCAAACAATATTTTTACAAGGATTACTAATTTTATTTAAAGTCAAAAAGGATTTCTGAGCTACATGAGAAATAAAAATCGGTTTTTATAGTGACATTTCGTTTAAATATGTTGAGTGTAACAGTAAACAACAAAATAGATATTGTGTCCCCAAAATATACGTGCAGGTCACGCGTTGGCCCACGCCAAACGTTTGGTACACGTAATTGGATAATGTTGAAACAAATTGAGACCTACCAGAGTGCTTCCCGTTGCTTCTCGCTCTCGAGTGCTCTCACTTTACCACTAGTGCTGTTGGCCTCTTTCTGCCTAGTATATCACATTATATTGTTATTATTTGTGATATTAATGTAGCTGTTACTTTTAAATCACTGTTACATTTATTGAGATTTAAAAAAAATTGGAACTGTTACTTGTAGTTTATTATTAGATTTATTAAGAGTTTAATATTGCATTTGTTTACTGTCATTAAAAAATCGCTTATCATTACTTTAGGTGGAACCGTATGTATTTGTTATTTTCTACTTCGATGAAGATAAAAGTAGTGAGTAAATATCTGTTACAAACATGTTAAACTCTCCTACTGTATCCAATACAGTAATCAATACCTAGGACATATCTTATTCAGGCGCAGAAGCGTGATTTCATAATGAAAAAAACATATATCCAAATACTCATCTAACCATTTGAAATCCTGAAAAAAAAATGATTATAAAAATTATATGATAAAGGTTTTAACGCTGATGATTTCTTTTAAAAATAGAGATTACGCAGGTTTTCCAGGCAAGAGATAAATTGGTACTTACTATAGTGAGTGCAATGTCCTTGAAAATAATTTATATACTTTTCTTTTTTAATTCATATGCTATGGACAAAAAGTAATTTAACATAGTCTATTGTTTATATTTAATTTTATAATTTATATTATATAATTTTATCTCTATCAATCAGAAATAAAAAATACCTACGTTTAACAACCTCTGGATACAGCTATTATTTCAAGCTTTTTTAATGTGAGACGTAAGCTAACAAGCACATGAGTTGATGATAAAAAACCGTTCCCTGTAGATACCGTAGAAGTTATAGATGCGTCGTTGTCCAGTGGCCGGGGTCATAAGTATAGTCTAAGTGCAAGTATTCCGGCTAACTTAACCTACGGACCGTAACGTTGCAGTTGCGATCTATGTTCTTTTTGGCGTTAACTTTTTTATCTACGTTCTACGTTCGGCTCTTACGAGCTGTCTGGCTGGGAGGCCGGACTAACACGAGAAAAGCTACTACAAAGTTCACTTTATGAAAATTTACCTACTTGCACTGAATTTTAATTATATGATCAACTTCCATAATAGTCTTACAATAATTTCGAAAAATACGTAGTTTATGTCACTTGGTATTTTGATTGGCAATCTCATTTTTGTAACATATTATAGCGACCTACGATAAATACGTTAGGCTGACTTATTACTTTTAACAAGTTATCTGAGACGGCCTTTCCATTAAAGTATTTTGGTGAAATTCTCGAGGCACCGTATCTAATTACATAAAAAAAGTATGTTTACATAGGTACGTATCGATAGCTTAACTACGCACATGTGCTAGAATTGATAAGTTTTATAAAAATATATTGTTTACTAATTACAGCTGCGGGTAGGGCTCGACTAAAAAGAAGACGTAGGTATATAAATTTTAAAATTCGAGTTAACGGTTAAGATGATAATTGCGACAAACCTGTAAAAATTTAGAAAAAAAGAAGAAAATGTAAACATGAAATGACCAAAAAACAAGAAATCGCGAGAGAAACCCAAAAAGGTAGGTAACAAAGGTGGGGGCATTATTTAACAATATTTAATCTAACTATATAAAATTGCTATACGGCTTAGGCTAATTTTTTTGTAGTGAAAACTTCTTTAAAGCCGTTGCGCACTTTGTTTGGAATGGGTAAAAACTTCTATATTCGCGTCAGGACACGTGACTTGATCTAAAATTCATAAGACGGCGTAGGGCGCTTGCGCGAATGTTCCTGTTGTCATATTTGTGTACGATAGCGTAATAAATGAATATACCTACCACACAAATGATAGTACTTTCATGCTGATATTTAAAGCAATTCGTGTAAAATTATTCCCTTACCATTTCAAAATATCAAAATGCACAACGTTAATACTCAAGTTTTCACTCCCACCGCCACTCACCTAGTGCAACCCGTCGTTTTTTACTAACTACAGGTGCGTCATACGTAAATAACATACGTAATACCGTAATATCTGATCGAAACTTGTTTTATCTGTGTCATTCAAAAGGACTTAACCTAATGATTACGTTCAATGACAAGAGAATCATTCTATTTTCATTCAACTCTGCAGCCGTTGGAGACCAATAAATGGACAATAAATCAAAACACTATGGTTGAGTGCACTCGCGACAATTTCGCTGAACGGATGGGACAGGGGAAGGGGGTGAGGCTCGGGGTGGATAATTTTAAGAGGGGAAAGGGACGAAGTGAATGGGACGAACGGTTGGACGGGGAACGATCCGCCTAATGAGGAAATAAGAATTAGCGGGCGGCGATGCAGAATGCGGCCCTTTATGAATAAAATCGGTCGACTTTTTAAATTATACACAAGTTTAAATTGTTCAAGAGGTTTTGTTTATTAAAGTTGGTAACGGTTTGAAAAAGGTTTTAAATTTCGTTTCGGTTGTAAGCTAAAATAATAATAAAGTATCTTCTTGCCCATATGGCCAAAGAGGTATGCAGTGGTACAACCAGTCACCAGAGCACACACGACTAGCCGTAGACACTAAGTCCCAATATGGTAGGTGGCAAGCCTAACGCCAATCGGGCACATATCCAATCCTGAATAACTATTGGAACAAACAAATTTTCTTTTTGTTGCCCGACCTGAGAATTCAACCCGGCACCTCGTGCAGTCAGTCCCAGACCGCTAACGGTTTTATACTACAGAGGCAAAAAACACTTTTTTTTTCAATTTATATGGTACTGAAATTAAAAAAAAATCCAAATTATGTAAAGTAATTAAGATGGTTCAATGTTGAAATTAATAATTTTAATAAAAAATTAATAAGCTTAGTAATTACTAAATTAGCTGACAATTTGTTTCTTTATTCACATCATTCATAATTTTGTAAAATGCTATTCAAGACGCTTGAAATAAGCAAAAACACGATAAGATAATTTTAGGAATTCCAATGACCTCCATTATGAATTTTCCCCCTACATCGTCAGTCCCAATCCCCATGTCAATAGAGTTGCATTGTCATCTGATTTACACTTGCAATATTCCAGTTCAATCAGCAATTAGGAAGACTGCCAAATTTAACTTGCAATATACTCTAGGTAAACATTAGGACAGGTGGAACTAAAAGCTTGCAGAAATTCACTTCAATTTCAATTTTTAACCGAGTTCAAAAAAAGGAGGGGGTTCTCAATTCAGCCGGTATACTTTTTATGTATGTACACCGATTTCACCAATGTTTCTAAACCAATTTACGTATTTTTTTTGTTCGATGCGGAATAGTTTCAAATTCGTGCCATAAAAATTTGATTCACGTAGTTTTTTTATAGACATTTTTATTTACATTCACATATCCCGATATCTATTTGTTTAAAATTAAATCATATCAGCAGTTTATTAAATAAAAATAACTACGTTAAAAAACCGACTCTAAAACTAAAAAGCAAAAAACAATAAAGATTAAAGTAAAAAATAATATTTATATGTGCCATTTATTAATAGGTGTTAAGTCGGTGCAAAGCCAATTTAATACTAACTTTCATTTTCTTTCTTTAATTTTGGCCTTCACATTAGTATTTTGCCATTCGTCAAGTAGAAATTTGCATCAAATTTTATATCAATTTTAATCAACTATAATTAGTCATCAGTAAGTCATGTCAGGCTCTTGGGTAAAGCGGCGGCCTCATTACACAAGCTCATGTAAGGAGATTTGGCGGCAACCAGGAAATACACGATATGCTAATTTCTTCATGATTATTTCATTTGTGCACTTTCACTGAACGAAATTGTACAAAATGTCACCAAAATTGAATAATTTCACTCAACATTAACACAAAATTCAATAATTATGAAAAAAACTTCGACCATCTTTTCTCTCGATGGCGCCAAAACTCTCTAATACTTACTTATAATATAATTACTAGTTTAAGGCTCAGCACCGACTTCAAAACTATTGGTAAATGCCACATATAAATAAAACGTAGCATATAATTAATATTAAATCTTTATTATGTTTTACTTTTTAGCTTTGAAGTCAGTTTTTTTAACGTAGTTATTTTTATACATATATCATCCAAGAATGTAAAAGATTCTTCGATTGTCCAAGGATTGTCCAAGTATAGCATCAGATTTCAACCCTCTTTCAAATAAAAAATAAATAAATATATTCACTAGTGATTGCAAAATCGCTGGATATACAAAAACATTTCTTTTCGTGTTTTTTCCCATCTTGGGTTACTTGTGACCTAATCTCTTTTTTGAGACAAGCTCGTTTTTTGTACCTATCATTTTATTTTTTGTATTTTCTGATACTTATTTTGCGCTTGAGACTTTATGAAATAATAAAGGAATATCGATAACTACCACTACGAAAGGCAAATCAAAACATGATTTTGAGATGATTCCATATAAATTTTATCAAAATTCGATAATTGGTAACCAAAAATAACCATCAAAATCAGTTCGTTATTGGCCGGGTAATTGCAACAAACATACAATAATAATAATAATAATAAAACATACAAATTGATAATTTCCTCCTTTTTAGAAAAAGGGTAAAAAGGAAACATACATGAGCAAAGTAGAGCAGTTTGACCTCGGCCAACATCTGCTTTCTATGATTTAATTCACACTTCACGGTGCAAAAAATTAAGATTGTAATTCTTAAAATAGATACCAGGAAATACCAAAGTAATATTGTCTGTCTGCATGTCTAGTTAAGCGTTTCTTACAGCACTATATCTAAATTGAACCGTCTAGTCCTTTATTAACGCTAAGTACTTGATCTTTGTTATATCTTTGTAGGCGTAGAACATGAAAATATTGGAAGAATATATCTTTGTCTTAAAATTCTCTACTTCAATGTTGTACGAGTATCAGTATATACACATTGTATTCTATATGTTAGACTCCTATATTTTTTATGTACGAGCGATTTCTTCGTTATTTCTGAACCGATTTTAAAAAAAATATATTTGAAAGTTGTACTTCCTATTTGATTTCATTGCCAACAAATCTGGATCTGAAGATAGAATCCCAGGAAAAACACTTAATTTTTATGTATGTAGATGCTTTAATTATTAAAATCGTAGTCGATTTTTTCAGTGATTCTGCGCGTAAATTATGGTTAGTTAATTATAGTCCGAAGAAGAAGAAGAAAAGAAAAAAAGAGTTTGGCGGTAAATTAGAAAATTTCAGAATTCAGTATCCATATTCCATAGTTAAGATTGGACATCTTGTATCGGGTCTGTTAGTATTATAAATGTAAAAGCTAAATGGAACCTCCTTCCTCTTTGCGTTTCTTTCACATCGCAATGGAGCAATGTCATGGTATATATTTGTATTTAGAGATAGTTACGAAGATAGATTAGCGTTGAGTTTAAGAGGATAGTCATATTTTTTTAGTTCCTGGCATAAGCGTCAGCATTTGCCATTAGTGAAGTCGAAATTCGCACCAAGTTACTCGATTTAACAAATTCGAGCTTAAAATAATCATAATTAGACATTAGTTGTCAAATAAAATTTTGACACTCCTTACTCAAGTTCCCTCAGTGAGATTTGGCGGGAACAAGGAAATATACGATACACTTATCTCTTTATAGTATTTACTTTACTGGTGCACTTTAACCGAACATAAAGAATTCAATATAAATAAAAGATTTCACTCAATTTAAACACAAAATTAAATAATTACATAAAACGTACAATCATCTTTTCTCTCGATGGCGCCAAAACTCCATTGACCAATGACCTTTAGAGTTACCGTAACTTGTTATTAATTTGTTCCTTTCTGTGACAGATCTTTACGTTATACTGCCTCGTCTTTCATATCAGTAAACTTGTTTTTCTTGTTATTTATTTTAGTTCTCGTCCTCACGTCCTTCTATTGAAAAAGCCCACTGGTTGTTGTTGTGAAACAAATATTCACGTTCAATTTCTACCAAATACCAACAATGTATGAATTAACATACGTATGAGTCAAATAGTTTTGTAACCAGCAATATAATATGACAGCCGATATTGTCACTTTTTCAAGTGTGAGAAGTGCAAACTATGAAATAGTCCAACAGCTAGCAGCATAACATGACATTCATAATCATTTCAGTTTTTTAAACTGAAATCATCATGAATAACATGATAACTGATCATTATGAATAACAATGTACATATATGGTAATAACTTTAACAACTAGCATCGTAATATCACCTTTAAAATTGTTTAAGTTTTTTAAACTACGCAATAAATAAAAAAATACAATCAAAACAAATAACTGTGTAAATGCAAAATCTATTTTTAGAAAGGGTATTATCATCATAATTATTATTGCGCATATTTCAATTAGCTGTACAATTGCTTTCTCTTGATAAAAGGGTACTTGATGAGCTTATTCCAAGAAAGTTCACTTGGTACATTATTTGTCAGATATTTATAATTTCTGACATTATTATTATACCGTTCTCGATTAAATACTGTTTTATTATCCGTCAATAAGCAATTTCTAAAAACGGAAGAGGATGTATATTCGACTCCTATATTTTTTTGTATTGATTTCTTCGTGATTTGTGAACCGATTTTAAAAATTCTTTTTTCATTTCAAAGAGCATACTTCCAAAGAGGTCATATTTTCACCAGGTCAAATCGAGAAAATCGAGAAAAATATTTTATTATTTGTTTATTTAAATTATTTAGATTTGTTTATTTAGATTTATCAGTCAAATCAAAGGCGGTTTTTATCCTTATTTATCTAATGGTGTAAATGCTATTTGTCAAATGAAGAACTGTGTTAATCACACTGTGTTATTTGTTATGTTAGCATCTTTTTCATTATCTTGTATATACTTATGCATATATCGCTCTTGTCAAAACTATCTCTTCCCGTTTTCTTTTTCCTATAAACATTAGTTTATTCACGCCTGTACGCCCGAAGTGATAGGCAGTGGCACAACCAGAGCACCTCACGACTAAACAAAGACTAAGTCCCGTAATGGGATAGGTGGCAACCCTATCGCCAACCGGGCACATGTCCAATCCAACACCAACCAACACCAAAACATACAAGGTTTTCTGGGTAAAGAATTTGAGTTGGAATTATATATAAACTATAACAATATTGATGTGTTATGTCTTACGGAACACTGGTTAAAAGATTATCAATACATGTTCAGCTTCACAAATCACCAGATAGGTAGCTCGTTCAATAGGAAAAACATCACCCATGGCGGTTCTCTTATAATTATTAAGAATAATATTAAATTTAAGGAACGTAAGGACATAGTGAATTTTTCTATTGAGCGAGTTATAGAAATTGCTTGTATTGAGTATGGGCAGCTAGTTGTATTGAGTGTATACAGACCCCCGAGTGGTTCATACGAAGATTTTGAAAAAACAATGGAAGAGGTATTACTTAAGGTTTCAAATTCAAAAAATAATATTATTATTTGTGGAGACTTTAATATCAATATATTGGAAAAATCTTCCCTGTCTTGTAGATTTCTCAATATGCTTAAATCATATAACTTACAGAATTTATTCTTGGAACCCACTAGATTAACGGCCACTAGTGCTACTTGTTTGGATAACATTTTTACAAATATATCACCAGTTAGCTGTTCAGTTATAAATGAATTAGATTCTGATCACTGTGGTCAATTAGCTATTTTTCCTATGACAATTGAGAAGTCTCAAAAGAAATATATTGCCTATAATCCAATAAATTCTAGTCGATTAGAACACTTTCGGGATAATGTATTAGAAAAACTGCCAAATTTAGCTTATAACGATGATCCAAATAAATTATTTAATTCATTATTTAAATTAATTGACACCGACCATAATAAAGTATTTGTACATAGGAAAAATATATAGAAAAACGGGCGTGTTTCAGTAAGTGGGCAACAACCGGTATATTAAAAAGAAGAAAACGGTTATTTGATTTATATTATGAAAAATCA
>NJDD01000035.1:89026-100676 GCA_002245505.1 Calephelis nemesis
TCAGATAAATAGTAGAAATACGTTATT
Source organism: Calephelis nemesis (assembly GCA_002245505.1). Taxonomy (NCBI): domain Eukaryota; kingdom Metazoa; phylum Arthropoda; class Insecta; order Lepidoptera; family Riodinidae; genus Calephelis; species Calephelis nemesis. Next base: position 89,054 of record NJDD01000035.1, read on the forward strand.
GTTTCCACATTTTTATCTGCACTTCGGCAAATCCAGTAAAATTAAACTGTATAGCAAGTTATGGAAACCTCTGACAGATTTTTTTTCGAAATTTTAGAAATATACATATCGTCTCTGAGGTCTAACCGTGCGTCTTCGGAATGACTTCTCGAAATCTTGGGTTTGATCTCCGGTCCGGGCAACAAAAAAACACAAATAGAAATTGTGAAGTTTCAATTTTCTACCTATAGTAACGTTGCCACTTGCCCGGGATTGGATAAGTGCCCGGTTGGCTACAGGATTGTCATCTACCAAATTAGACTTAATGTCTTCGGCTAGTCGTGAGCGCTCTGGTTGTGCAGTTAGGCAGAACTTCGGGGATATCTTCAGAAACTCACATTTAGAAATTGTCATCTACCAAACTGGATTTAATGTCTTCAGCTAGTCGCGAGCGCTCTGGTTGTACAGTTAGGCCGAACTAACCCTTCGGGGATATCTTTAGAAACTCACATATTTAGAAATTGTAGTAACAAAATTAAACTCTTCAGCTTTTTAGTATTAGTTTGAACAGGTTCTGCGATAAATTTGACCTTGCACAGAAAAATGTCCTAGCATAATGATGTGTTTACCTACTCTAAACGACGTCATTTGAAAACAATTATTGCTTTTGCGCATATTGCTTAAAAATCTTCGAGATTCATTAGAATTGCACAATAAAGGAGACTTTAGCAGTTCAGCTGGTTCACCAAGCTAAGTAATAATACCTTACCATTAGCACAACTCTGCGTTTCATCTTTGAATTTTAAGGGATCACAATGCCAATTAAAATCACAGGAGTATTTTTATACTGTAACGTGTGGTCATAATAGAATCCTGCATTAACAAAAACATTCCTATTAAACCTTCTGAAAATTATTTTACTTTGAGCTTGACGCTGAGCGCTAGCTGATCTTCTCCCTTGCGTCTGTGTAGATATCTCCAAGTCCCTCAAAGATACTTAACGGTCAGCCTATTTCGCAAGTCTGTCGAGTCTGTGTATGGAGTGACCATTGTCGAATGCTAGCAAGTGATCATAATCCACAAAAACACTATTCTTGCCAACATTTTTTTAGAGTTTCCCTCGTTTTTACCCAGGATTTTATCATCAGATCCTGACCTGGTGACCATGGGACCACCTCTGAAATATAGGGTATATTCAAACAAAAAAACGATTTTCCATACGAACATTCATCACCTCTTTTTACCCATTCTCCCTCATTTTTAGTGATAAAAAGTAGCCTATGTTCTTTCGTTCATCATAAAGTGTCTAAATACAAAGTTTCACTGTTACGTCTTTAAAAATGACGAATATACATATGAACAGTCATCCCCTATTTTTACTCATTCTGCCCCATTTTTTGCTATAAAAAGTAGCCTATGTTCTTTCATCTATCATAAAGTGTCTAAATACAAAGTTTCACTGTTACAACTTTAAAAATGACGAATTTTCATTTGAACATTCATCCCCTCTTTTTGCCCATTCTCCCCTAATTTTTGCAACAAAAAGTAGCTTATGTTGTTCCTTCGGGTCTATTCTATTTTTGTACCAAATTTCATCAAAATCGGTTCACTGGTTTAGGCGTGAAAGCGTAACAGACAGACGGACAGACAGAGTTACTTTCGCATTTATAATGTTAGTAGGGATTTTTAACCAATTTTGCTATGATTATGATATTAATATTTGCTGTTTTGCTATGATGTGTTTCATAATTTCTTTGTGTGTTTTTCGTTAATGATAAACTAATGTTAGTATGTGGTTCATTGTTATGGACTTATGGTAAAAATTACTAGTAAATATTTTTCCTACGCAAATTGTACCACTCCCGTTAACCCCCATAGGGGTTGATTTTCAAAAAACGCTTAGACATGTATCTCATAATTTTTATTGCAAAGCATTATTTCAGTGTCACGCAAAATATTTCAATAGAATTAAATTTTCCAGACAAACTTTGTCACCCCCTTTAACCCTCAATGGGGGCGAATTTCGAAAAACCCTGAATTACGTGTTTCGTCATTTGTACTAAAAAGCATTAATTCAAAGTTTCATGCAAAAATGTGCAATAAAAATATTTTTATCATACTAACTCACCCCTTTTAACCCTTTTAGGGGTTGAATTTCCAAAAAATAATATGCCTATGTCCTTCTCATGAATGCAAACTATCTATATACCGAATTTCAGCAAAATCGGTTGGGTGGTTTAGGCGTGAAAAGGTAACAGACAGACAGACAGACAGAGTTACTTTCGCATTTATAATATTAGTGTGGATGTTGTAAGAAAATTGAAAATACACATTTTTTTCAGTTTTTTGTATGCCCTTTGGTTCGAACCACGGACCTTAAGAAGTCAAGTCTGAGGCCGGACCGCTAGACCACAGAGGCAAAAGTTATAAACATCGCAGTCTAATTCAACCATAAAATACCCAAAGTTATTAAATAACATTAATATTCAGTGGTCACACATGTTATAATGCAAATAAACTAACACAATAACGTGGGAACAGGGAAATGTACACGATTGTTATTTGAATAATTTATTCATCGAAACTGTCGAATGCCGTTATTATTTTCCCCGTTTTGGTCCGGGCTCCTTTGCAGAATAGACCATACCCATGCCTTCCTGCCAGGCAGCTCGTAAAAGGCGAGCATAGGCTTCCTATCACTAGCACCGTGACATCCTACTAGGTGGTAGAGTTTCGCAGCAACTTGCCCGGAATGGTACCACCTCCTTGTCTTTTCCTGCCGCCATAACGCCAGTGCTTGCTATTGACGTGTTCCGGTTCGGAGGGTAAGGTAGCCGGTAAACTTATGTTTGCTCGAGGCTTAACATCCCGGCCTCAGGTTGGCAACGCACTATTACCACCATTGGTGTCTCTAGGTAGCGTGGATTACTTACCATCAGGAAATCCGTCTGCATGTTTGCCTACCAATATCATAATAAGATATTGAAATATTTACCAAGTCACATCGGCTAGGCTGGTAAAAGTGAAATACACATGTCACTTTCATTAACAATTAAGACAAATTGTGGAGATCTTTAATGACGAAATGCAGCTGGTCATTCTCACCAAGTCTGATTTAAACCTTAGATTGTGTGTTTGTTAAAAAATCAGGTTTTCTACATCAATTAAAACAACTTATTTACTTTTCACATAAATTTTGGTGGTTGCAAAGAAATTCATCTGCCTTGTTTCCTAAAATTTAAAAAAGGGAAAATAAAAAAAACACTGACTTTATTGTAATAATGCTCCTACACTTAGACTTAAATAAATATCTATTGTTTTGTTTTTAATTTTTATTGAAAAACTAAATTAAATTAAAAAAATTAAATTTTTCTTTTTTTTTGAAATTTTACTTATTGGAGATTCTTGATATAACCTTCTGATAATAACCGCAGGTATTTGGTAGTGGAACATCAACATAAATCTTACGACTTAAATTCGCATTGTATATATTCTGTTTTTTTAATATTCATCTGCATTTTTTTACATGAACTATGAATAAACTTTACAATAAAACAACATATTCACGATTTTTATACAAGTTCTTGTACTTGTAAAGAAATACATTTGCCTTGTTTCCTAATACGTTAAAAAAATAAAAAATTAAAAGGTCACTGTTTTCTGATATACTCATGGACGTTACATCGTTTACTACATAGTTTTTTTGTGAACTTACAATTTTTTTCTTTTCTTGCCGCCATAACGTTAGTGTTTGCCGTTGACGTGCTCTGTTTCGGAATACAATGTAGCCGGTAAACTTACTTTTACTCGAGGCCTAACTCTCGGTCTCAGTTCGGCTTACCATTACAACCTTGGTGTCTCTAGACGGCGTGAATTTCGTGCCATCAGGAAATCCATCTGCTTGTTTGCCTTCCAATATCATAAAAAAATATGATAAATATGGTAAAATTATGACACGACCAATGTGTTTACTTTCATCTACAGAAAATTATTGTCGTTTTCCCTATTGTTACAATTACTGTTAACCATACAACCTAAATGTCTCTTAATTTAGCCCAGTTTTAAATTATCTGCGTACAAACATGCGTACAAAATTTAAAATAGGAGTCTCTTTATATCACATACATTTCAAAAAACTAATTGGAATATATTACTGAAAATCATGGAAAATTTTATGTTTTTTATTTCTATTTACGCTAACTAAAAATAAAGCCAAAAAAATCAAAATTGGACCGGAGATACTCATAAACTTAAACCGCAGGCATTTTGTACACTTTTTATTCATTACCCTTTGTGAAATTTCATTGTCCATAATGTTTGTTTATAGTAAAATCGTGTAAAAATAGACTTATTTAGTTTTTGGCATGAGCGTTAGCATTTTCCGTAATTTAAGTGATGTTATCTCATGTTATCATATAACTTTTATCTATGAAGGCTCACTGAAAAGTCTCCTGCCTTCTGGAGCATAAGGAGAGTGACAGAGGCTTCCACTCTGATGTCTAAACGGGGAAAGGTCCGAGCTAAACAACTTAAGTTTAATAATTAAGTAACTCTAATTTAGAAGCTTAATACCAACGTGATACCAATTTTCACACAAATTATTCTTCCTTTCTTTAAGTTTTGGCCTTTACGTGAGTATTTTGCCATTCGTCAAGTAGAAATTTGCATCAAATTTTATATCAATTTTAATCAATTATAATTAGTCATCAGTCATAAGTCGTCAGTAAGTCATGTCAGGCTCTTGGGTAAAGCGGCGGCCTCATTACACAAGCTCATGTAAGGAGATTTGGCGGCAACGAGGAAATACATGATACGCTAATTTCTTCATGATTATTTCATTTGTGCACTCACGATTATTTCATAAAAAAATCACTGAACAAAATTATACAAAATTCCACCAAAATTGACTAATTTCACTCAATATCAACACGAAATTCAATAATAATGAAAAAACTTCGGCCACCTTTTCTCTCGATGGCGCCAAAACCCCACACAAATTATTTTAAACTTTTTTTACTACTTTTTTATTTATACGCAATGAACCCTGACGTATCTGCCAGCATTTTAGATGTTCATGTAAAAGAATTCACTTGACTAAAGCGATCCGGAAGTGAACAGTTGAGTACATTCAAACCGGAACTAAGGTCCGACAGTTTATATGAGAAAGAATATGGTGGACGCACATTATTTGTGGGACAATACCAACAGCAATTTTAATTGTACTCTTCAACATCGGCACTTGGTACATTTCTATTATGTACAGTTCTATTATTTAATTTATGCGCTTCGGCTTTACACTTTTTACTGTTTTTACACTTTATACTTTTAAATTTTAAATTGTCTGACCTAAACTAAATTTAAAAGAAATGATTAATTACGTGTAGATTTCCGAAGAGTGACGAATACACCCGAAGCGTATAATTTAAATAGTACCTACTACTGTACACACTTTAATATAATGCTTGTCCTTTTCCACATTCCACAATACTGTGTACCGTGTACACAATGTTGTGTACAAACAAAATGTGTGTTAACATTAACTCTTGTAGTTTTCCACAACACTGTATACTGTTATGGTAAAGTACAGATGTTAAAAAACGAGTTGATTTTTTCAGTTTTACTGCGCTAAAATTGTTTTCTACGGTTTGAAGCAATAGATTTTTTAACTCAATCTAAACGTTAGGTTATAAAACAAAGTATCTTCACGCCCGTATCCCCGATGAAGTAGGCAGAGGCACAACTAGGGCACGTACGATTAGCCGAAGACACTAAGTCCCACAATGTGATAGGTGGCAAGCCTATCGCCAACATGTCACATATCCAATCCTGAGCAACATTTTTTTATTAGAAAATAGGAAAAACCCAATTTTCTTTTTATTGCCCGACCCGGGATTCGAACCTGGGACCTCACGAAGTCGATTCCGACAACTGAACCACTAGACCACAGAGGCGATAATAGGAAGACTTAGGAACGGTTATTGGTACCTTTCCTGAACCCGTTTATTAACTAGCACATTCTATGCAGCTATGTATTAAACGAATGTACTTTAAAATAGAAGCGAGGGGAGCTGGCTGCCAACTAGTAGCTTCCTTCCTGTGCCCATCCGGCGACGAGTCTCACGCGACCCCTGTGTACCATAACGCCCTACACCATGGTGGATGACCAGGACGGTCGAGAGTACTAAGTAGCTGTAAGTGCTCCGGAAATCCGTCTCAATTTGTAATTTATAAAGCACAAAAAAGTTAACATGTTTCAGAATTCACCATTTTTAGAACTTATTTCAAATAATTATTTTTATAACTTATTTCGAAATTTAAAATTTTTAAATGTTTTAAATAATGCTATTTTTAGAACTCATTTAGAAATTTGAAAGTTCTAAATATTTCAGAATTTACTATTTTTAGAACATACGTCGGAATTTACGTGATGGTAAATTTTTGCGATAATGCACTCCAATTTGTGCCTTTACGCCAAAAAAGCAGTGCTCAACAATGTTATGTTGCAGTATAAAGTTACTCAGTAAACGAAATTAGGCATGCAACGCGTACTTAGGCAAGAAAAAGTACTCTTAGAACACTTACGAAATTTACTTACAAGTTATATTTGAAAAAAGACAAAATAAAACATATTTTTTCCCTCATCATTCTCAGTGAGAGATTTTATTTACATAAACTATATAATATATATATCTATAACAAAAACCGCGTGTATGACTTATGTTCAAAAGTATCTTCACGCCTATATCCCCGAAGAGGCAGAGGCACAACCAGGGCACCCACGATTAGCCGAAGATACTAAGTCCCACAATGTGACAGGTGGCAAGCCTATCGCCGACCGGGCACATATCCTATCTCGAGCAACCTTTTTTTTTCAGAAAATTGGAAAAACCCAATTTTCTTTTTTTTGCTCGACCCGGGATTCGAACCCGGGACCTCATGCACTGAAGTCCAACAACTGAATCGCGAGACCACAGAGGCGATGTTCAATATGTTAAATAGTTCTTACTTTTTAGCCCCCAACGGAAAAGAGGGGTGTTATAAGTTTGACGAGTCTGTATGTGTTTGTCTGTGAACTCATAACTTCGGAACGGATGGACCGATACCGATGCGCTTGTTTTAATTTAAAATTTCACGTTATCGAGGTAATTCTTAACTACATGTAACTATTGTCGGAGTCGGGGGTTATTTTTTTTAATTTTAGTGTTATGTTCAAAAGGCATTATGACCACAAAATCACATATTTGAAACTCACAACTACCTTTCGTGGTATCCACAGGTTTTACCATCTAGATACCATTTTCTTATGTTGTCTTCCTATAATGTAAAAATGCAATCTACTTGCCTATTACCTAATAAATAAACAACAAGGTTTTTTTTCAAAAAAAAAAACGTTAATTAGACTAGCTTTTTTAATAATGTTCTACTTTTCAAGCCCTTACATATTCATATGGGTATATGGGTACCATTCTAGGTTGTGTACATCTTGAGGAAACGAAGAGACATTGGCCATAGCTTACCTGTTTTCTGTTTTTCATGGGAATAGTAAAGCGTACGTGAGTGTTAACATCAGGAACTATACAAACATGAAAGCGGATCTTTTGGGCGTGCATCCGTAAATACTGCAGGTGAAATGTATCATGTCCTTCACACCCACCAGCTATAACCAGTGCTCACGATGATTGACTAGTGACTTATCGCTCTGTGGAGTTACTCTTGAATCTCGATTTCATGAAATTTAAAATTTGGAATTGTATATTTCTAAAAAGTTAAAGAAGAAAAAAATTTCGCCTCGGATAGGATACTCAGAGTCTTTACCTAGAGTTGGTACCTATATATTACGTTCGGTAAGTGTACTATAAACTATAATAATATGCTCTTGTTAATACTTAGTTGTACCATTTTGTAAGAAGTTTAATTGTGCAGTAAAGAGTTCATTCATTCTTTCATTCATTCATAAAGTTACGTGTCAAAGTATATGACACTTTGGGACTAAAATGAGTTTCTTTTATTTATCAATAGAGGCGCTGTTCAAAGTTATCATACAAATAATTTACAGAGAGGGTAGCGAGAATAGTAGATTGGACAGTAAGTAAGTAGGTAAGTAGTAAGGCTCAGAACTCTGTATCTATAGGAGATAGTTACCCGTGAGGAGAGAAATTAAAAATTTCGCCACGGGACTTGAATCCTCAGTAGTTCAAATGTATGGAGCATTCGTCGGCTTAAGACAAAAGGTTACAGCTTCAAATCTTGCCTGGGGTGATTTTTTTTTTTCAAAATTTATAGTTATTTACCCAATAGAATAGAATAGAATAGAATATATTTTTATTCAAAATGAGTACACTTGTACATTTTTTGAACGTCTTAAACTTACTATTTAATATTTGCTACATTAAAAAAAACACTATATTATCAAAAATAATAATTCCACAATCATAAAATATCATAATTTAAATTTCAATGTCAAAAGCTATTTATTCAATAATAAAAATATGTCAAATAAATAAATTAAAAAAAAAACAAATAAATTAAAAATTAAACTAATTACAAATTAAAATGTCAAAAAAATATATATAATAACTTTTTTAGTTATTTTTTAGTTAACTTTAATGTCAAAATTATTTTTTTAGTTAACTTTAATGTCAATAATCATAAAAAAAAATTATTACATATAGTTAAAAATATATTTTTTATCATCCCTTATCAATCATTAATTTTATTAAGAATTTGTCCATACATTATTATCTTTAAAATATTCTTCTGTTTTATAATATGCTTTTCGCAAAAGAATACTTTTTACACGTGCTTTGAATTTCTTCTCACTTAAATTTGTAATTTCCTCAGGAATTTTATTATAAAACCTCACACAAGCACCAATAAAGCATTTGGACGTTTTTTTAAATCTAAATTTATATACAGTAAGCTTATTTTTATTTCTTGTATTAAAACTATGAATATCTTTATTTTTTACAAACAAGTCAATGTTTTTTCGGACATACATAATGTTTTCATAAATGTATTGACTAGGTACAGTCATAACATTAATTTCTTTAAATAACTGTCTCAAAGATGCCCTACTGTCTAAATTATATATAGCTCGTATCGCTCTTTTTTGTAAGATGGAAATTGTATTGATATCAGCTGCTCTTCCCCATATTAAAAGACCATATGATAAATTACTATGAAAACTGCTATAGTAAACAAGTTTAGAAGTATAGACGTCGGTCAACTGGCGTATCTTTCTAACTGCGTACGCGGCTGAGCTAAGTTTTTTCATTAATTTCAATATATGTTGACCCCACAGAAGTTTGGCATCGATATTTAGGCCTAAAAATACAGTGTCATTAACAAATTCTAATGTTGCATTATTTATTATTACTTAGTCATGTCGATTGATAGGTCGTACATTTTGGGTTGTAAATTTAATACATTTGGTTTTTTTAGCGTTTAATATCAAATTGTTCGCATTAAACCATTCTAGCACCAGTGAAAGAGTGTTGTTCACTTTGTCAAAATCAGGTTCACGTCTACCTACGTCAAAAATTAAAGAGGTATCATCTGCAAACAACACTATCTCACATCGATTGTGAACAATTACTGGCAAGTCGTTTATATATATCAGGAAAAGGAACGGCCCCAAAATTGATCCTTGTGGTACCCCCATTTTTACATATGCACCTGTGGATTTGGTGTTATTAACTTGTACTTTTTGAATTCTATTCGCCAAATAGGACTCTACTAATTTTAAAGCATTGTTTTGTACACCATAATACGCTAGTTTAATAAGCAGAGTCTGATGGTCCACACAATCAAACGCCTTCGATAGATCACAAAAAATTCCTATTGCGTCATTAGAATTCTCCCATGCTTTCATTACATAACCAACTAATCTTGCTGCTGCATCTGTTGTAGATCGGCCTTTAGTGAAACCGTATTGTTGTTCTGCAAATAGTTTGTTTATGTTAAAATAAGCTAACATTTGTGTGTACATAATTTTTTCAAAAATTTTGCTCAACGCTGGTAAAATGGATATTGGCCTATAATTTGTGGGGTCTTTTTTATCCCCCAACTTAAAAAGGGGTATAACTTTGCTAATCTTCATAATGTCCGGAAAGGTCCCTTCGTCAATGCAAATATTAAAAATGTCACTAAGGTAAGGAGCTATATCACTTATTATTAAATTTATGAATTTAACGGACATACCCCAAATATCTTCACTAGCTTTCAACTTTAAGGTCTTAAAAGCTTTTATTATATCATTACAATGAATGTGTCTAAATTCAAAATTACATTTATTAGATTTGTGATTTGCCTTTAAGAGTTTTTCAGCCATTACAGAAGATGATAAAATCGACTCAGTGATTTTAACAGGAATATTAGTAAAGAAATCTTCAAATTCCATAGCAATGTCAGCGTCAGAGATAAGCAATCCATTTTTTGTACTAATCATGTATTGTGTATCGTGAAATTTCATTTTGCCAGTTTCTCTATTAATAATTTCCCAGGTAGTTTTTTGTTTGTCTCCAGAACTTTTGATTTCTTTGCTTATTTGTAATCTTTTCGCATTTAAGCAAAATTTTCGAAATAACTTTGAATATTTCTTAACATAATCAAGAAAATTATTGTTAAAATTGTAAGACTTCTGTGCATAAAGATTATACAAAGTGTCTCTACTTTTAAAAATACCAGGTGTGGCCCAATCGCTGAATTTAGGTTTCATTTTAATATAATATTTATTTGTTGAAAATATCCTATTGAATTCTGTGTTCAAAATGGTGAAAAAATGTTTTGAGTACAAATTAGCACTTTTCAAATTTAAAGTATTGAGTGTTGGAAGAAGGCTTAGAATTTGTGCTCTAAATGTTTCTACACGTCTGTTTGTTACATTTTTCCTGCATGTTATTCTCTTGCACTCTTTTTCTTGCACAATGGCAAAAGTAATAATCTGGCCACAATGGTCAGATTTTAAATTATTTGTAATAGATTTGTATGTTATTTCACAATTACAAAAAATGTTATCTATACATGTTGAAGTATTAACAGTAATTCTTGTTGGCTCATTAAATACAGGTGATATATTAAAACAATTAAATAATGCAACAAGTCGTGTTGATAAAGTATCAGTTACCATTAGATTTACATTGAAATCTCCACATATGATAATTGATTTCTTATCTCTACATAACAATTTTAAAATGTCCTCCATTACTGCTTCAAAATTATTAAAATGTATGCTTTTAGGAGGTCTATAGACACATACTATAACGTGATGCTTTAATTCAACGCAGGCAATCTCAATCTGTGTTTCAACTGACATCAAGACTAAATCTTTTCGCTCCTTACATTGGATATTATTTCGGCATAAAATTAATGAACCACCCCTTTTATTCATATTTCTACAGAAAAAACTAATTGGTTTGTAGTTTTTAAAAGAAAATAAAATTTCGTATTCCGATAGCCAGTGTTCGGTGATACAGAAGACATCTATTTCAAATTTCTCTAAAAAGAGCTCTATTTCTAATTCTTTGCCGGCTAAACCCTGGATGTTTTGATGAACAAGGTTCATAACATTTGGTTTAGCCTTTGTCCTTAAGCCTAGTTTAAATCTATAGTATGAGTGCTGCTGTTAATAATACCGCACGTTGGT
>NJDD01000035.1:104185-156676 GCA_002245505.1 Calephelis nemesis
CGCCGTCGAAGAGACCCCTAAGGCCGAGTGGGCAAGGTGCTTTTCTCAATGGTTCCATCGAATGCAGCGATGTATTGATGTAAATGGACGCTATTTAGAAAAGTTATATTAAAACTAATAACTTGCTAGAATGCTTAGTTTTTGATTTTCTAAGAACTTTCAGTTTGACCCTCGTACCTACTAAACATCAAAATTACAGATGAAATTCACATTTATAATGGCCATAACTTTCATTTCTCTCAAGCTTTTTTTCATTTTGGCACAAAAGGCAATTGTGCTTAGGTTAAATATCAACAAGTTTCAGGTTCAAATCTTGTCTGGAGTGAATTGTTTTTTCTTTCAAAATTTGTAGAAATTTAACCCAAGTATAAGGCAAGTGCTAAAATAAAAATACGTTGAGCATGAACATGTGTTTAAATCAAAAAGCAAATGCAACGTTTTTGTAAAATATCATATTTTAAAACGTATAAAAGTATCCATCATTGAAGTTTATGTAAATTGACATAAAACGGTCTGTTCCCCCGAACTTTGACAGTTACTGCTGGTTAATGTCAAAATTATCAACCGGGACCAATTTACGCGCCGTAACGCAAAACCACTTGAGCGGGTAAACAGGGTCGCCACCCCTATTTTAATACACAATTGACTTGTTAAAATGAATATGTAACAATTTGTATTGGAATATACTAGCTGTTGCACGCGTTTTTCCTCTCGTATTATATTTGAAAGCTATAAAGTAGATAATTTTTTTTTACTATGTAACCTCAAAGTATAGGACTACTATTTAAATTATGCGCTTCGGCTTTACACTTTTTTCTCTTTTTGCACTTTATACTTTTAATTTTTAAATTGACTGACCTAATCTAAATTTAAGCGAAATTATTAATTATGTAATTACAACTCTATTATAAAGATATCTTTAAAATACATTCAGATTTCCGAAGCTTGACGAATTTAGCCGAAGCGCATAAATTAAATAGTACTACTAGTCTACAATTACATAATCTGTGCCCAAAACGCAAGGTATAGAGTAGTTTCTTACGAGTAAAAATAGTAATACAATCCTAAAGAAAGGGTCGGGCGTGGATTGCCGAAGTCTCAAAAAGTCGAGTTGTCTAAATCGCAATTTGTCTGACTATCTAAATTACCTGTATCTCAATTTGTACTCATCGCAAATCGTCGTAGTCGCAAAATGTCTAAATTTTTCAAATAAGTATGGATCGGGCTAATTACACAATTTGATTCGTATTACGACTTTTTAAGTGTTGCAAAAATGAATAACAACAAAAACATACATGCGATAACTTTTAATTACTAAAATTATAAAAACTTGTAATCAATACTTCAATTTTATTTCTTAATTTATTATATTTAATTTGTATTATATTTTTAATGAAGCCACATAAAAGTACTCCGATTTTGTTTTTATATATACTGAGAAAAGAGGCAAAATTAAAAGATATTAAAATAAAAAACCGTTTCTTTGAACGGTCTCATAGAAAGCGACGTGACATGAAGTTCGATCAAATAAATAATAAATATCCCTGGACAAGTCACACAAATTGAAACTAACCCCAAAGTAAGCAAATTATAAGTATGCTTGTGTTATGGGTGTTAGTCAACGATACTAATACATGGAAATACTTATATAGATACCTGAATAAATTTAATAAACACCCAGACCCGGAAATGCAGACATCTAAATGTTCTTCACACAAATGCCTGCCCCCGTCGAGAATCGAACCCGAGCCTCGCGGTTGGTCGACGTAGTTAGGCGTGTACGCTAGCCACTCGACCAACGAGGCGGTCAAATGTACAGAAATAAACTCAATAGCTTAAGTGAAGGAAACGTAAACATAATTGACTTCATTAAAATATAATACAAATTAAATATAATAAATTAAGAAATAAAATTGAAGTATTGATTACAAGTTTTTTTAATTTTAGTAATTAAAAGTTATCGCATGTATGTTTTTGTTGTTATTCATTTTTGCAACACTTAAAAAGTCGTAATACGAATCAAATTGTGTAATTAGCCCGATCCATGCTTATTTGAAAAATTTAGACATTTTGTGACTACGACGATTTGCGATGTGTACAAAGTGAGATACAGGCAATTTAGATAGTCAGACAAATTGCGATTTAGACAACTCGACTTTTTGAGACTTCGGCAATCCACGCCCGGCCCTAAAGAAATATCTTCCTTCTCTATCATTTCTAACCGACTTAAAAAAATAATGTTGTCAAATCATCAGTATATGTATTACCTAAGTTTGTAATTGTAATATATTTTTTTGTTTTTCGAGATTCGAGTCAGGATTTTACAATATTACTGCCTTTAAAATATAAAAAGTACATTCAATATAGCATGTAAGTACATGTCATTATATAGTCATTTCTCTCTGTTAAACACAATACCTGATACGCTCTAGTTCGTATGAAGTTGTCCTGTTCCAACATCTTTATTGACCTATTTCCTCAGCTTGTTATACTCTTGAGGTCTTACAATGTAGCCGTTTATCTTTTTACATCCACGCTAATATTACAAATGAAAATGTTTGTCTGTATCTTTATTGCTTTTCAGAATAATTGCTAAACCGATTTTGATAAAATTTAATATGCACAGGCTTGCCACCTATTACTTTGTGGAACTTAGTATCGTCTGGTTGTACTTCTGTCTAACACTTCGGGGATACGAGCTTGAAGATACTTTTTTAACTGCATAAATCTAAAGTTTTATCTAAATCATTACAGTAGTTTCTACATTAATCTGTAACGAACATCCATCCACCATAAAAACTCTCATTTATACTATTAGTAGGATAGGACCATTTATGGTCCATTTAACGGATAGGTCCTGGAGAACTTGGTTTAATTTGAAACATTCAAAGGTAGCAGAAAATCTGCTATCTTTAAATGTTTTATAAAGTCCTGTTTCGTCACCATCATGTTCCGAGTAGCATTGCACACGGCCGAAAATCTGATAAACAAGATAGCTACGTCGCAATAGCATTTTATGATGTCCATACTCTATGGTTATCTTTTTTCGCCAGTAGGTACAGCGGTATATTTCTTGTGTGCGTATGTCATTAAACTCCTCCTGAATGACTGGAGCGATTTTGATGATTTTTTTGTGAGTATTCAAAGGTATTCGAGAATGGGTTAGACTCACAATTTGGTTAACTCGGAAATGTTTTAATTAATTTTGTATTTGTAAGTATTTGTTGATCTTGCAATGTTTTACATTGGATCTTGCAGACTGCACTACTATCGGAGTGTCAAATATTATTTAGTAAATTATATTATTAGTAGTATGTGTCAAGCGATACGAAGTTTGATGAGTCGATCGGCTAGTTTACTTATAAAACACAAAAAATATACTTTTTTAATGTAATAGTTATTGGTAGTGGTGTTGCGCACTCACTAAACTAATTTTAAGTTATCGCTGTCTTCTTTCAACGAAAGAAACAGAAAGAGACAAAACACTTTTAGCGCTGTCAAATTAGACCGTACCTACACGTTATTTCTATTACTCGGAAAACGTCTATTAAAAACATCGCGGTTTGACATGTTCGGACTAATCTGACGTGTCTAAAACGTTCCATCTCTTTTGTTTTTGTTTCATTGAGAAAGATAGCACGCATCTAAAATAAGTTTAGTTTATGAACAGCGGAATTACCACCATTCTCCTATTCACAGTGGAGACGATCCAAGACGAAGATAAATCAGAATAGTAAAAAGTCACTTTTCATAAGTAATTATTTTTTTCCTATCTTAAATAGACTTCAATTAATAAAAGCAAAAACTATAAATCATTTTTATCATTAAACTTGATTATAATACCTTGTTTATGAGTTATAATATAAACAGAAACATAAGATTTATGTTTTCCTTTCAATGACATTTTGTTAAAGTACATAAATGATAACACTACTACACACTTCTCACTTTCTTTAATTTTTGGCATTCGCGTAAGCATTTTGTCATTAGTCAAGCAGAAATTTTCATCAAGTTAACCGATTTACCAAAATCGGCTTTCAATTATTCAAAATTAGTCACAAGTCGTCAATAAAAGTCATGTCAGAGCCTTGGGTAAAGCGGTGGCCTTATCTCATTACCCAAGCTCATAAAGTGAGATCTGGCAGCAACGGGGAAATACACGATACGCTAATTTCTTTATGATTATTTCAGCTTGTAACTTTGTGTTATTATACCTTGGTAATTTATTTTGGTCAATATAATATGACTTTGTGATATTACACCTTGTTCATTTATTTTTAGTCAGTTTATACCTTCATGATATTTTATTATACGTTGGTCATTTGTTTTAGTCAATTTGTAACTTCGTGTTATTATACCTTGGTCATTTCATTTAGTTAGCTTGTAACTTTGTGTTATTATACCTTGGTCATTTATTGCAGACAATTAATGAGTTTGTGATATTAGTAATATCATATTACACCTTGGCTATTTATTTTAAGTCAATTTATACCTTCATGATATTTTATTATACCTTAGTCATTTATTTCAGTCAGTTTGCAACTTTGTGATATTATACTTCGGTTATTTATTTTAGGCAGATTATATCTTCTTGATTTATACCAAAGCTATATATTATTGCAACTAAGTGTAGAATATTTTTAATCTAAATGTTTAAATTTATCGAATGTTTTTGAACTATTATTCATTTAAGGCCTCATATCACGTATGGTGTTAAAGGTTAACTTGATTTATTCTTATCTGTTGGTAATTATATACCAAGGTAATTATTATCATATGGCAACACAATATCCATTTGCGTCCTTTGTAAGTTATTTTGAAAACAGCAATGTTGCTATGTTGTACTTATCGCTTAACACTGGCGTTAAGATATTTTAGCCGACTTCAAAGTCAGAAATCTCAATCGACTTGTATGTTTTTTATATGTGAACTACCCAAACATATTTTTATGCAATTTCAAAGCGTTTGTTTTTTTTTAGTTTCTATACTTCTTATCGTCGGTGCTTGGAGGAATACCATTCTTGAAACAATTTATTCAAAACACTTGTACTTTTCACAATATGTTTTTTTTTTATTTTTATAGTTTAGCCAACCGGTTTCGCTATATAGCACTGATGATGCTTGTATTGCGAAACCGGTTGGCAAAACTATAAAAATAAAAAAACATATTGTAAAAAGTACAAGTGTTTTGAATAAATTGTTAGATTTTTTTGTAGATGAATAATGGTGCGTACATACTCAGTAAAGCCAAGTTGAAGCTCTGTGGTAAGAAGCATCCGGCGATCTTCGTTTACTTGGCACTTGATACTCTCTGCCTATTATGCAAGGGAATTTAGCGTGAAGATGTGTGTGAACACTGAAAATGAAGTTTATGTTCAAATGTTTCTCTAAATTCAGGATTTAAAATTACTTGTTCACTTTACACTGAGTGTTGCCATGTCTGTAATTTTTCATTTTTATTTTTGACAGAAAATATATGGCACGGGACTGAAAATATATATGACGGGAAATATGTGATAGGTGGCAAGCTTAACACCAAATGGGCACTTATCAAATCCCGGGCAAAGTTGGTTTTATTTGAAACTACAGCCGTCGAACTTCGTTCTGTTTGCTCGTTCAGTTTATATAGGTAAAATTAAAACGTGTTTTTTCCTAGTTTTCTCCATGTTGAGGGGCTGAGTACCATATATTTTTCCTACTTCTAAGCTACCTTCTTATAAATTTTGAGTCAAATTATTTCAGCTGCTCTTGAGTTATAAATAGTGAAACAAACACAACTTCCTTTTATGTAGGTATACAGACTTGAAATAAAACACATTTTGAATTGCTCGACCTAGGAATGGAATATGGGACGGCTAGGTAACAGAGGCAAAAGTCAGAGCTGAAAGTCGTTGAATTTCGCTTTTCAGCATTGAACTAAATTATATTCAAAAATGCATCTTACTTGTTCAACACTGCAGTCCGAGCCACAAGTGACGTCAAAATGTCCGTCACCGATTCGGTTCTGGAAAAAATAAATTGGACGTTATAAAATCTTAAAAAGACTACCTGTTACTTTAAATCGGTAATTTTTTAGTAACAACCGGGCGCACATCCTCCGGAGGTCGACCTGATAACTTCCGGTGTGACTGCGCACGCGCATCGGAGCGTGCCATTTTGACAACGGTTTTTGTGATCCGAAGAAATTATCTAAAAATATCTACTTAATATTTTAAAGAACACAGTCTATTATTTAACCGCCTCGTTGGTCAAGTGGGTGGCGTACACACCTAATAACGCTGACTAACCGCGAGGTTCGGGTTCGATTCCTGTCGGGGGCAGGTATTTGTGTGATGAAAGTTTAGATGTCTGCATTTCCGGGTCTGGGTGTTTATTATATTTGTTCTGGTATCTATTTAAGTATTTCTAAGTATTAGTATCGTTGACAACACCCATAACACAAGCAAATAATTTGTTTACTATGGGGTTCGATTCAATTTGTGTGACTTGTCCAGGGATATTTATTTATTATTACAAAAAAAATCACATATCTATAGTACACCGTCACGAAGTTGCGTTTTAGTGACTGCGTTTGTTCGTAACTTATTTTAACGAAACTCTAGTACAGTTTTTCGACGCACTACTTAGGTCACAAAAACATAAGGAAAAGCTTTCATGAAAAGGACACATTAATTCCTAATTAGTACTTAATATAAATATGAAAGCATGAAAGTTTGTATAAGTATGTCCTATTTATACGTCAACGACAATAGGAATTTGATTAAATTGGAGCATAGATATAAATTTTCTATCTCTGAACAACAATAGATTAAAAGAGATTGAAAAGTTTAGTACAGGAGCAACAGTCAACAGCCTGTTGATTTTTGACGAGTATAAATTATATTTTCCCCGTGTTGGTCCGGGATCCTTTGTAGAATAGATCATCTGCCTTCCTGTGCCAGGCAGCTCGTAAAAGGCGAGCATAGGCTTGCCGTCTCTAACACCGTGATATCTGACTAGGTGGTAGAGTTTCGCGCCGACTCACCCGGATTGGTACCACCGCCTTACCTATTCGGAGTACCTGTTCGGAGGGTAAGGTAGCCGGTAAACTTACTTTTGCTCAAGGCCTAACATCTCGGCCTCTGGTTGGCAGCGCACCATTACCACCTTTGGTGTCTCTAGGCGGCGGGAATTTCTTACCATCAGGAAATCCGTCTGCTTGTTTGCCTTCCAATGCCATAAAAAAATATTCGAGATGGTAGTTTATTAAACCTGGGCGATTTGTCGCAGGACTCTTCCATATAATACGGAATTAGGTAACTGCATTATACTTAGATATGAATGAAAATGAACTGTTTGTGAAGTCGAAAACGCGCCAATGCCTTTGAGGCTTTATTATAGATTACCTTCAGTAGGTAATTGACGTATCGAAATCTATAGATAGTGCTTTTAGTTTAAGCATTTTGTTCTCTAAGTTTTTAATAGAGGTTCTGTTAAGTTTTCATACAAATAATTTACGGAGACATTAGCCAGTGTATAGTAAATTCGACAAGTCGTATTAAGAGCTCTTATAATAAGAGATCACACACTTATTTGTCATAATCTATATTTTTGGTCTGTAAGTTTATTATCTTTTTACAATCGTGCTTTTTTTCAATGATACCATACTTGGAAAAATATCTAATAACTAAAAACATAGCAGAACAACGTCTGCCGGGTCAGCTAGAATTTAAATACATAATATATGTATAATAATACCTACTTATTTCCCTTGGTCATCGCTTATCGCGTGAACGAATGGACCGCTTTCGCTTTTTTTTGTAGTGTTAGTTATTGTCAGAAGAACATTCATATGAAAAATAAAACAATATTCATAGTTCCGACAAAGCAATATCTGTTGACTCAGCTAGTAATACTTATCAATAATACTAGAAGTAGAAATAAATATGTAAAAATACCAAAATAGGCATAAAAACCCAGCAATGCAAACATTTATGTTCCTCACATAAGTTGGAAATCGAATCTAAGCCTCGTGAATGTTAAGTGACGCTAGGCATGAACCTCAACACCGCAAAGCTGGTAACTATTAATTATTCACTAACAAGCTCAAATCAGTGGAGTGTTATGATATGACCGAAATCCAAAAAAAAGCTAAAACCACACTAGCTATCAGTTTACAGCGTGAAACCTCTCATGTGCCACGGTCACACCGGGGTTCCGGTCTCACGCTCGCAAAAAATACACACTACAGACCATGAATGAAACCGTTTTACTCAGATAGAAAGTTGTTTTTGTACTTATCATAGCATGTGTAAATTAAATACAGAAGATGCACCACGATCCACTAGATTTGAGCAAAAACTGTATATACGAGTACCTAAATGTAAAGTGCAGGTGGCTCAAAAAAATGCTCCTTTAATGGCAATATAAATATATAACAAAATACCAAATAGCATAAATAAACTACATATTAAGATATTTAAAAAAGAGTTATTAAAATGGCTCATAGAAAACTGACTTGTTAATAACCAAAGACTAAAGTAAGAATAAGCTGAAGTAGATATTATAGTCTGTATCACAGTATATTAAAGACTACACCAGGTTCAACAATGGAATAATTTAGTTAGTGTTTAACATAGACGGTTTTTGTTAAAACGAGTTATTAGTTTTTTATTTTATTTTGTTCAGTTTTTTTAATTTATTCATTTTTATAGATCATATCAAATTCGAAATGGGGTGTCATTTTTGCATATAGATTCTGGACAGTAGAAAACTGTTACAATAGGTAGTTCATTTGTGAAACTGTTATGTTTGAAGTCATAGATAAATTGATTAATATGTTAATTAATGAAATAATTAATAGATTAATTATTCCATTGTAATTAAGTTACACAAAATATTTGCATCTTAGATATTCTATATTGTGGAAAATCAAAAAACAAAATTAATAAAAATATATCGTGAGTATCCCGTGTAATCATTGACATTTTTAATTATTTAGACATCCCGTCTATATTCACGATATATTTTTATTTTATTTGTTGATATTTCAGTCCAGTTTCATAGACCGTGCATTAAAAATGTTAATAATTCTCCTCAATTTAAGTTTAAAACCCAAGTAAATACCTGCATAAGTATATCAAAATCATTGGTTTATAGATTGCACACAAAATGTAACATAACAATATTTTAGACACATTTGTACCACATTCCACGCATAAATTGAATTGAATTTTCGTTTCTCGTCGTAAATATTCAACTTCCAAATTCGAATTTGACTGTACAAAGGCAGTAAGTATTTAGCGTGGACAGTTTGTGTTAAAAGGCACTCTATATTTAGCGCATATTCGTTGATTGCGGGCGGCTCGCTAATTGTTCACAATTACATGTGCGTTGAACTTACTATAATGGACGTCTACAACTCATTTTGTATGTTTACTAACCGTCCCGGCAAACATAAATGGAGTTCACCCAAGGACATGGAATGTAGGCCAAGCCAATACGAAAAAAAAGAAGCAGCATACGTTCCTAGTCCATCTCGGTAAATTTAATATTTACTGAGATGGACTAGGAACGTATGCTGAAATATCAAAGGCAATATTTTAATTAAATAATAAATATCCCTGGACAAGTTGCAAAAATTGAATCTGAAGTAAGCAAATCTATATGCTTGTGTTATGGGTGTTAGTCAACGATACATAGAAATACTTAAATAGATACCAGAATAAATTTAATTAACACACAGACCCGGAAATGCAGACATCTAAATGTTCATCACACAAATACCTGCCCCCGTCGGGAATCGAACCCGAGCCTCGCAGTTGGTCAGTGTAGTTAGGCGTTTATGCTAGCCAACCACCAACGGGCGGTCATATTTATTTACAAATCTCTGGTATAACAGAGCAGAAAGGTTAGAAGGGACAAGGGTTTATGGTAGGCTATATCTTGTCCAGACAAACTTTTCACCGACCAACCAACGTAAATAAATTCTGCTACGCGTAGAAATAACATCGTGACATCTGACTAGATGATAGAGTTTCGCAGCGACTCGCCCGGATTGGTACCACCGCCTTACCTATTCCTGCCGCCATAACGTCATTACGTGTTCCAGTTCGGAGGGTAAGGTAGCCGGTAAACTTACATTTGCTCGAGGCCTAACACCCCGGCCTCAGGTTGGCAACGCACCATTGCCACCTTTGGTGTCTCTAGGCGGCGAGAATTTCTTACCACCAGGAAATCCGTCTGCTTGTTTGCCTTCCAATAGCATAAAACAATAAAACAATCTTATTTTTAAACCCTGACGGAAAACAAGGGGTGTTATAAGTTTGACATCATGTTTGTGAGTGTGTCTATTTCCGATTTCCAATTCCGATTTTCGATTCCGATGTGGTTTTTTGTTTGAAAAGTGATCGAGATGGTTCTCAGCTGCATAGCATATAGGTTTTGTCAGGGTTTCACTGATTTTTTTTATTGTGTGATTAAAGTTGAGAGAACTATCTCCATATGTAATTATAGCATAGGTAAGTAGATTTCTTTAACTGCTACTCTAGATTGAGACAATTGATGTTCTGCCGTTACCATTATCGTGTTCGAATTCGTATAGAAAAGTTAATAAGTAAGTAAGTAAGTATCTTCACGACCATATCCCCGAAGAGATAGGCAGGGGCACAACCAGGGCACCCACGACTAGCCGAAGACACTAAGTCCCACAATGTGATAGGTGGCAAGCCTATCGCCAACTGGGCACATTTCCAATCCCAGGCAACATTTTTTTTTATTTAGAAAATTGGAAAAACCTAATTTTCTTTTTGTTGGATTCGAACCCGGGACCTCATGCAGTCAAGTCCAACACCCGGACCGCTAGACCACAGAGGCGGTATAGAAAAGTAGCCGATAAATGTACACTTTTTAAATATGCATATAATGGCTGCGAGCCGTTGGATGGTTAACAGAATCAGCATAACAGTCTTAATTTAGTAACGCCCCTATTCATTTTAGATGTTTAAAGTGGACGTATAATTTTTGCCATCGAGCGATCGATTTGTTCACAATATCTATACATATAATAAATCTGCAGAAGGGTCAATTCTGTACATTGAAAATATTGAAAAAATAAATAGCAGGGGGTGTTACTGGATCGATACCAAACCCAAATATGTGATTTAAAATTTTTTTGTCTGTCTGTCTGTATGTTCAGGCATCACGTGAAAACTAACGGTTCTATTTCGATGAAACTTGGTGATATTATATCCTGGGCATAAAATGGAATACTTTTTATCCTGGAAAACTACGTAGAAAAATAAATCTTAATTTTTCAGTTTTATCACGCGAAGACCGACATCCGCGCGGACGGAGTCGCGGGCGGAAGCTAGTTGTAAAATAAAACTGCGAGGCTCGGGTTCGGTTCCCGACTAGTTTTAGTTGTTTTTTTATGATATTGGAAGGAAAATAAGCAGACGGAATTCCTGATAGTAAGAAATTTACGCTGCCTAAAGATACCACAGGTGGTAATGGTGCGTTGCCAATCTGAGGCGGGGATGTTAGGCCTCGAGCAAAAGTAAATTACCGGTTACCTTACCCTCTTAAACGAAACACATCAACGACAACCAATGACGTTATGGCGGCAGGAATAGGTAAGGAGGTGGTACAAATGCAAGCGAGTCGATGCGAAACTCTACCACTCAGTAGGATGACACGGTGTTAGTGACGGTAAGCCTATGCTCGTCTTTTACGAGCTGGCTAATTGTTATTGAAGTCTAACACTTATAACACATACAGTTCTACTATTTAAATTATGCGCTTTGGCTTTACATTTTTCACCCTTTTTACGCTTTATACTTTTATTTTAAATTAGCTGACCTAATGTCAATTTAAGCGAAATGATTAATTATGTGTAATAACAACTCTATATAGATATCTATAAAGTACATTCTAATTTCCGAAGCTTGACGAATATAGCCGAAGCGCATAATTTAAATAGTACTTCTGTACACATAATTAGCTAACTTGGTAATTTGATCCCCTGGATGTAATTTGTTCGGGGATATTTATGATTATTTATAATATTTATAATACTCTTCCTTTTAAATCGGTTAAACAACAATATTTACGTAAAATTTACGTTGTTTTTATTCTTGGATAAGGTCATTTGATAACATTTACGATCGCTCGAGTAAATATATATTACATAAGTTATTTCATAAACATTTTATATACTTAAAAACTACTAGCGGCCTGATATGTGCTTCGCTCCGTGTATGACCGCATGAATGACCTATCACAAGAAAACAAAAATAGAAAAAAAAACAAATGAAAAAAAATAAACGAAATCGGCATTGATAATATAAATATAGATAGGAACGCGAATCAGGAGAGAAGTTAATGACAGTAAGGTAATCTATAGATACCAAAGATGGTAGTGGTGCGTTGCCAACATGAGACTAGGGTGATAAGCATCTGACTCACATATGAGTTTACAGGCTATCCAATTCCTTAAATTGGAACACAAGAATAGCAAGCAATGGATACCACAAAGTAAGGCTTAGATACAATACAGGTAGAGTCGTTTTCGGGTTCCGTCAGGGTGTTATTGACCAACAAAATAACGCTCGTTTCTTACAAGCTACTTTATAGTAAGTCAGTTTGCCTTTATTAGGTAGAAACGAATCTAAAAAAATAGAGATCATTAAAATCGGTATAGCCGTTCTTGAGTTATGTGTGGTGTACCTAACTAACATTTGTTTTGTATATTTTAACAACATGTATAATTGTAAGTTAATCTCAGTATAAGTGCATAAAAATAACTACAATTTAACTAAGTTTTATTTACGTTCACAAAAATTAAGTATTTTTCTCGATTTCTCTGACTTCCATCATCAGAACCAGACTTGGGGGCAATGGAACCAACTCAAAAGTACGCTCTTTCAAATAAAAACAGAAATTTTGAAATCGGTTTAGAAATGATGGAGAAATCGATTAAAAAAAAATGTACGAGTCAAACTCCTTTTTTAAAATCGGATAAAAAATGGGATATCTATAACTTGTATTATATGTTTTATAGCAAAAACTCGTCAAAGGACAGGGATGTATTAGTTTTTTGATTAGCGATTATTTACAATAGTATTGTATAACTGCCTTACTTATCCGTATGCCTCAGATATCATGCTCGCCATTGTCGTGTTCCGTACAAAAGACCATAGCCGTAGCCACTAAAACCATCGTCTGAGTTTTCTATAAGTGACGATTGTTTTTACATTCAGGTTAGAGTAAGTTAGGTCTTAACTTATTTTCTACATCTATATTAAATATATTATATAAATCAAATGCTGTTCGTTAGTCTCAATAAAACTCAAGAACGGCTGAACCGTTTTGGCTAGTTTTGGTTTTCAATTATTTATTCAAGTCCAGGAAAGGTTTAAAAGATAAGAAAAAGGTAAAAATTGCGAGGAAACTACGAAAAACTACATTTCAAGTTTTCCTATACAAGCTAAACAATAGGCACAAAGTTCCCCGGGATAACTAGTTCAATAAAAACATTGAAAACTAACCTGGAACGGGCATTTTTCATTGCATCGAGCCACAGCTTCCGCTCCAAATTTCTCGGTGATGAAACTATAATCGCAAGCAATTGTCCGAGCGGACAAAGCCAATCCGAGCAACGACAACACTAGCCATTTGTGCCAATTCTGCGGCGGATTCATTGTGCCAGGAACCACCACTCCTGCGCACACTCACACATACACACAAACCATTATCATAACATATTCCAAATTGTTACTAATATCTCCGTAATAACTTTTCAAATTTAAAATCCGAACATAACGAACTTAATTCGAAATTGGAACGAGAGTATGCGCGTGCGCAGTGAAAGGTATTTGGTTGTTGACTGAGTCGCGCGTCCGCCGTCCTCCCGCCAACGCGTGCTACGAGGCCGCTACGGTTGGGCGCTACAGCTATTATCTCATTACCTGCCACTTATCACAATAGGTAAATTAATTTTAAATATTGTCATGCAGACAGTTCTTGGTGTAATTGTCTCGTGTTCTGTAGGGTTACTATTAAATCTCGATATTATGCGAATTGGAAATTAGAATTGTATATATATGTATGTCATTTTACGTACTTTTGAACACCGTACTGGCTAATTAGTAACATTTTGTTACAAATAAATTCAATGAGTTTGATAAAATAATCTATGGTTTACTATTAAGTAACTAAATATTAATAACTCGCTAGTAAGCTCGCTAAAATGACATACTCGATTCCAATTTCCAATATATCAAACTTTTTAAATTCCTAATCTAATATCCATACTTAATATTACAAATGCAAGAGCCTGTCTGTCTGTTTGTTGCCTTTTCACAATAAAATCGCTAAACCGATTTTGATGCAATTTGATATGCATATAAGTAAAGGTTTGATTTTAAACATTGGCTATTTTTTTCTTTTTATCTTTATATTGGTTATCAATTCCGAAAGGACTATAACAGGGGATGAACGTGTTTTTTTGAACTGGTATCTCACAAAAATTAATCCCTATTTCTGATGGACTCATTTCATAAATTATTTTTTTGTTGTTTTTTAAAATGTCATCAGAAAAAGGTTTCTGTGGTTAAAAACAATGTTCATAATTAGGACAGAACTATGTCAGTCGGGTCTACTAGTTCTTATAATACAATGCTATGCTATGCTATTAATAATTATGCTAACACATAAATGGGACCTGGGACGTAAAATGGACATAAAGTACTTTTGTCTTTCTTTCTTTCCCCATGTTGGTCCGGGCTCCCTTGCAGAATAGACTATCGGCTTTCCTGCCAGGCAGATCGTGAAAGGCGAGCATAGGATTACCGTCGCTAAAACCGTGACATCTGACTAGGTGGTAGAGTTTCGCAGCGACTCACCCGGATTGGTACTACCGCCTTACCTATTCCTGCCGCCATAATGTCAGTGCTTGCTATTGACGTGTTCCGGTTCAGAGGGTAAGGCAACCGGTAAGCTTACTTTTGCTCGAGGCCTTACATCCCGGCTTCTGGTTGGCAAATCACCATTACCAACTTTTGTTTTTCTAGGCGAGGTGAATTTCTTACCATCAGGAAATCCGGAAAACAATATGAATATTTGGAAGTTTTACCAAGCGCCGACGATATATTTTGGGTTGTTTTCAAAATGGCAGTGTATAATTCGACGCCGATTTCTTTCATTAATGTTTTTGGGCCATACAGTTACAATATGAACCGTCACGTAAACCATTTAGCCTTAGCTAAATAATTTAATAACAGTGAAAGCGATTTTCCTGTTTCTCATCTATAATAACTTTCACTGTAATGTGGAGTGTCATAATTATTTTTTTTTATAACTTTTCCCCTATGTTGGTCAAAATCCGCTGAGTAAAATTGACCACCTGCCTTTTTGCCAGGCAGCTCGTAAGAGGAGAGCACACGTTAATCATAAGCCATTAACAACAAGACCAAAAACCACCGCCTACCCGTTCCTGCCGCCAAAACAACCCTATCATATTCTGGTCTGGCGGGTAGGGCAGCCGATAGACATGCACTATAGGCTTTAGATCCCGGCCTCAGGACAGCGACGCACCTGTAACATCTATGGTGTTCTTATATTCAGGAGAGTCGTGTGCTAGTTCGCTGATCTCTAACATAAAATATCTTATTTAGTAATAAGACTTGGTGTTGCGTAAGCTCTTCACCTAGAATAGCTATTTCAAATCACGGTGCGATTATTTTAGATATTTGTACATATTTTGTACTTTTAGTAAGTAGCGCGTGCTGCCGCTGCTACTACTAGAGGCGCCATTAAACATTTAATCTATCTTTAAGTCACAATTTTTGAATGAAAATGTCGACTTAATGACTGATTAAAAGATAATTGACGTCTCTAAGTACTTCCGTTAGACTTAATAAATAGTAATTACTAGCTGGTAAAGCGAACTTCGTTCCGCCGCTTGTGTTTGTATGGGAAAAATTAATATGTTGTTTTTCCTCCGCCTCGTTGGTCGAGTGGCTAGCGTACACGCCTAACTGCTTTGACCGATCGCGAGGATCGGGTTTGATTCCCGACGGGGGCAGGCATTTGTGTGATGAACACTTAGGTGTCTGCATTTCCGGGTCTGGGTGTTTATTACATTTATTGTGGTATCTATTTAAGTATTTCTATGTATTAGAATCGTTGACTAACACCCATAACACAAGCATATAATTTGCTTACTTTGGGGTTAGATTCAATTCGTGTAACTTGTCCAGAGATATTTATTATTTATTATTAATATTATTATTATCATTTATTTTTACTATCTCTTATTTTCTAAATTATATATTTAACATACAAAAAATAATATTAAAAATATAAACATAAAAAACAGGTAACCGAAAACGGTGGCCTTAAAACTAAACCGTCAGTGGTCAGGGCGACAGACTGAAGTATCTCCTCACAATGCGTGCCGTTCCCAAAACTGCTGCCTTCTGAATCCGGCCCTTACCCCAGGGTTGCAGAGCGAGTCTCTTAAGGTGTTGGTCGAGACTCTTCGCTATAGGACCGTTTTTTATTCCTAGTTTTCTTGGAGTCAGAAAGGGGAAACAATATCACAATATCACAAATTTTCAGCCAAATCGGTTTAGCCGTTCTTGAGTTATACATGCTGTAACTAACACGTTTTTTTTACATGTATGTACAGATGATATTTGATGTAACAGCCAAGTTTTGAAAAATGATTCAGAATCGATAACTTTTTCGACTTATAATTATAAGTAAGTACATTTAAAAAACAATTTATAATTTTTATCCAACGCAAAATACAAGAAGCGTGGTTATAACGTTAACAGAGTATAAATCTGGTTCCCACCGACCGCAGTCGCGTTTGCAGGCTGGTGACGTCATAGGCGTGTACTTTTTGTAGCATTTTTTAGGACTGTTTTAAGTGAATGTTAATTAAAGTAAAAATTACAATTTAGCATTAATATTTAAAACGTATTGCCATTCAAATATTAAAATTTCGCCCATTCTTTCAAAGTAAACCTTTATACAGATAATATATAGTTTACGTTCCTTACATTTACGGGCGCACTCAAAGATATTAATCAACATTCAATCTATCACACATGTCAAAATTTTGTAGAAAATGTTGATTTAATGACTGGTATAAAGATAGAGAAAGAGAGAATATTCCCTTAGAGCGAGTGTATCTTTTTTAATATTTTTTTACGATCTTTATACAATTCAAAACCCCGTTTTATGGAAACACTTAGACGTATTAAAATATTATCAACACCCAATTTAAGCGAAATTTAAGTAAAATTACACTAAAGCTTAACTCTGAAAAAGATAACTTCCAATCAATTCAAAACAGAGACAATGCAAAAAAATGTAGAACATATTATATTTACACTGTGCAACGCTTAGACTGTGTATAATCTGTGGCAAAGGTTATTATAACTTTTTTAATTTTTCATAAAAGTCTAACGTTGAAGATGAAATCATTCCTTGAATGGAATCCAGTTAAAAGCGTGGGAAGTGAAGCACTACTAACTTGGCAGTTAAAGTAATTGAACAAACAGTGTTAAGCGGTTGATACATGGCAGCGTGGCCTTGCTTCTCACTTTTATACGACAGTTTATGAATTAGGTTCAATAAGGTTAAACAAATAACCAACCATTGATAAGATTTTAATTACATATCGCGTCAAATGTAGAAAAATAACTTTGTGTGGTAGAACAAAACGATTGTGAAGGTTATTGTTACTTTTATCATTTTAGAGTAGGTATAATGTTTATCATTTAGTTTCTTAAACATACTAGTTTCTTATAACAAAACAAATAAAACATCATAAAAATGAACAAAATTATTTGCAAAACGTAACGTTACGTTATAAATGTTTTTTAGAGTTCGACATGGGCGCTAGCATCTGCCGTTAGCCAAGTTTAGGTATTTATGCAATATGTGATCTACCCAAAGTATCAAAATCGGGTATAAAAATATTTTATCATCGGGCACGTAAGCGCCAAAACTCCACGTTACCGGCTATATGTTGTTTTTTATTATGATTCCTTTGATAAAGTTATTGGAACGTATGCAAAAAAAAATAATGTCATCGATGACTAAGCTAATCAGAGTTTTGGCGCCAACGTAAAAGAAGATGGTTGTAGTTTTTTCGTAATTGTTGGACTTCGTATAATTGGAAAATGCTTAATTTAGGTGGCATTTAGTTCGATTTTGTTCACAAGTTATTTGCACAAGTGAAATATTTATGAAGAACTTAGTGTATAGTGTATTTCCTCGTTGCCGCCAAATCTCACAAAATGAGATGGAGTAAGTAGGCCACTGATTTACTCGAGACCCTTACATTGACATTCTATAACACTAATGACTAAAATAAATGAAATTTAACAAGTGATGTAAAAAATAAACAACAAGTAAAACAAGTTATTAATACGGAATACGTGGCAGCATGGCCTAAAGGACTTAGCTGGTCCCAGAAAGGGACAAAAATAATAAAAAAACGAGTTTTGGCGCCAAATCTTACAAAATGAGCTTAAGTAATGTGGCCACCGCTTTACTCAAGACCCTAAAATGACTTTGTATAACGACATAAGACTATGTTAAAAAGAATTCATTAATACGAAAGACGCGGCAGCCGGCCCTAGAAAAGTTCAAATTAATGTAAAAAAAAACGAACTTAGCATTTTACGCGGGAAACGCTTCTAAAATTTCGTTTGCAGACTGCAATTTCAATCAAATCAATTATAAAGCTTTATTATAAAATCTGTACGTATATCATGAAGCACAAAAACTGCGCCTATATATTAAAAATCTTCTTTTTAAAAAAAATACTAACTTGTTTTATTTTCCATGTGCACGGCGCTTTTCAGCCTTTACCATGAGTTGCTTATACATTACACTTTTTAAGAGTTTAGTTAATTACCGGTAGAGGCACTGTTTTCATACAAATAGATTACGGAAACACAACGAACGTATTAAGTACATGTGGTACAGGAGCGTCGCTCGCTCTCCTGTGGCCGGTATGATAGGCCTATTGTACATCGACTACCTTACCCTTGAACTGTTACATGAAAATGTCAATAGGACCGAAGGAATAGGCAATGTGGTGGATCCCTAATCCCTATCCAGATAAGTTCACAGTGAAAAGCAACAGGTTTATAGCTGACAGGTCTGCACCACCAATGGTCTAGTTAGTAACGACCTATTTATAAGAGCAATGCTCGCCTAGGACAAGCTAGCAGTTGGGTTACTTGTAGGATTAATGCAATACTAGCGAATTATTAAAGTTTAATTAATATTTTTTTTATGTTATAGGAAGGCAAACAAGCAGACGGATTTCCTGAAGGTAAGAAATTCACGACGCCTAGAGACACCAAAGATGGTAATGTTGCGTTGCCAACCTGAGGTCAGGATGTTAGGCCTCGAGCAAAAGTGAGTTTACCGGCTACGGAGGGTAAGGGAACCAGAACACGTCATGACGTTATGGCGGCAGGAATAGATTAGGCGGTGGTACCAATCCGGGCGAGTCGCTACGAAACTCTTCCACCTAGTATAAACAATAGATGATTTTATCCGACTCATTGAATTTTGTTGTAACTAAATGTTAATCATCCGTTAGGTATTACTGTGTTCCAGGGTACCTAAAATGACAAATCCGATTCAAATTTCCAATTTGCATGAAATGGATATTCAAGAGTAACCTAACCCTACTGTTCTTAAAGTTCTATATATTCTTATTTTTTATATTTTAAATTCCTGAAAAAAGTATATGAACTATTCTTATATCCATACTTAATGAGATGAGATGTTATGTGTTGATGTCCCATGTATGGGGAATTTTTATCCTTTCTAAACTCTGTTAATTTAATACTTTTGTTTTTCCTTAAAACGTTACCAGACAAACTGATATGTAGACAAAAACAAAAAAAATAATTAAAGCACCACTGTACCTAATCTAGAGTAGGATTCTAATTACTTTTGGAATTTATTCAACGCACAGACACATACTTTTACGATTATATATTATGATATATTAGGTATGTATAAAAGCGAAAGGTGTCTCCTGTCTAACCTGAGTGCTAGTCGATGTCGTATTTAGGTCATATTAACTAGTAACAGCAAAAGTGTAATCTCATCGACCATACAATGGACTTTCTATTAGGTCTCTATTAATATTCTCTGTGGTCTAGCGGTTCGACGTCGGAATTGACTTCTTAAGGTGAGGCAACAAAAAAAATTAGAAAATGTCACGTATTTCCAGATTTGTAATAAAAAAATGTCGTCGCCTCTGTGGTCGAGCGGTCCGGGTGTTGGACTTGACTTGACTTGTTCGAAAACAAAAAAAGGTTGGCCAACAAAAACAAAAAAATAAAAAAAAATGTTGATCGGGATTGGAAACTCGCCCGGTTAGCGATAGGCTTGCCGCCTATCACATTATGGGACTTAGTATCTTCGGCTAGTCGTGGGTGCCCTGGTTGTGCCTACCAGCTCTGCCTACCAGTTCGGGGATATGGGCTTTAAGGTACTTTTTTTTGTAATAAAAAAAAGTTGCTCGGGATGGGGTGTACGAGTAGGTCTTCGGTTGGCGATAGATCACATTCTGGGACTTAGTGTCTTCAGCTACTCGTGCGTGCCCTGTTTGTGCCTCTGCCTATCTCTCTGGGGATTTGGGCGTAAATATACTTTTTCTGTTAAGCAATTTAACATAATATGCTTACACAACAATGCTTCTAACTTTAAATATGAGCGTTTTCGTTTCGAAAAGTAGCTCGAAGTATTGGGCAAGCTAGAACATCTTACGGGAATTGTTAAAAACAGGCCAAGTGCGAGCCGCACTCGCACACGAAGGGTCCTGAACTATTATATATCTACATATTTAATATTCAGTGAAAATTTAAAGCGTTTTCCTGTTACCGTTTTTAAAATTGAGCAAAAAAATACGAAAAAACACGTTTACTGTATTGGAGACCGTACTTAATATTTTTCTTTAACTATTAGTATTAATTGTTGTTATGGCGGCAATGGAAATACATCGTTTGTGGAAATTTCAGCTTTTTAGTTATAACGGCCTGTAGACAGGCAGACAGACTGTGGAGGCTTAGTAATAGGATCCGTTTTTACCCTTTGGGTGCAGAACCCTACAAATGGTAATGTGCTAGTAATGGTTCCGATTTTGGTTTTGATCGCTCGAAGTAGAACAAGAACTTCGTAACTAGTTTTTTTAGAACTGTCGAAAATCGGTTTTTTATGGTTGATTTTGTGCGATAATTATTGTTTGTTCAATATAACACCTACAGTGACATCTTACAGAGATATGGAAGAGGATGATCAGAGTTAGTTTACTTTATTACAAAATAGTATCAATGTATTTTAATAGATGGCGCTGTAATACAAAATTTATAACAATATCAAATAGATGTCACTATTCAATAGTAATAAAAATGTAGAGTTCACAAATACGTCAAAACTGTATTTCTAAGATATTGATAAAGTAGGTAGGTACTTTATAGGAAAGTAATTTATAGGCAATAAATTGCAATTATTATTAATGTCATTTATAGTATTAGTCGGTGCGTAATCATAGTATATTGCTTTACGTCATAATAGCAATCGTCTTACAAAATGTAGAGTCAATGGTTTGTAACTTTTTATTTTCTTTTAAAAGTCATAGTAATACCAGGTAACATTTACGTTAATATTACGTAAAATTGAAAAACACATATTCTTATTGTTACCTGACAGGGGTTCGAACAAGAGACCTTGTGAAGTCAAGTCCAGCGCCGAAACGCTAGACCACAGAAGCGATATGCATAAGTAGGTACTAGTTATATAACTATTATGTACCCAACTGAAATAGCAAGTAAACACATACCACTCGTCACGCTTACGTACTTGGATTGCGTCAAACTGGTATATTCATCCTCCTAAAATTATATCACTTAGTATTTTTTACAATCCAAATACTACAAACCGGCCAATGTTAGATATTAATTTTGTAAACAAATCTGTTGTTCGCGATTTGCTTGCCTGCAATTTTCTTTATAAATCCATCTGTCATGAGATTCATTTACCGCCATATCCCTTGTGGTAGACAGAGGTGAAGGGCCAGCATGCCAACAAGCCAGCAGGCCAATAGGCCAATAAGTCAGTGAGCAAGTTAGCCAGCAAGCCAGCAGGCCAATATATCAGTAGGTCAGCAAGCTAGCCAGCATGTCCGTGTTATTGGACCTCCCCTAACCCCTTGCCTGAAAGAGTTCCTAATATGACGTTGAAAGTTCTTAGTATGAATCCATTATGACGGACAAAAACAATCCCTAGTCATTTATTATGTATTAAGTGTACCTAGTAATTAATTGTAATAATATAGATTAGGTATTATTATTATAACTTGTCGGAATGGCACTACTACTACATCTATTCCTGTTGTTATAGCGTCAGTGCTCGTCATTGTTGTGTTTTATTTTAACGGCTAGTGTAGCCAGTACACATGAATTCACATTAATAAAATCTATGGTGTATAAGCGTATGATGTCATCAGGAGAGCCGTCTGCCTCACGTCTTTCAAAAGTAAGAAGACAGGAAAGGTCTTTATCATTTAAACAAACCACCAACGCGGGTAATTTGTAATGTCAGATTAGTAAATATTAATAGTCTCTGGTAATACGCGTTATGTAACATAACACTATTAAAATAATTAGATCTTATCTAGCTGTGCCGGCAACTTCGTCCATGACAATTCGACAAAAAAAGTCTGAAATAAAAGTAGCCTAAAAGGCCTAGCCAGGATTCTGTATAGAGGGATTGTTTTCTTTTACAATATCTTGTCTACGCTTGACCTCAGTATATACCAATATAGCCTGTTTAAATGGTTTTCGGGCATTCAGACAGTTGCAGGTCTATGTGAACGCCCACGCCTAGCTTGTTACTTGTTACGACAGCTATCTGTTACTGAAAGGCCTATCAACATTGGTCCAGCCGTTTCAGAGGTAAGCCGGAAAGATATACAGACAAAAATGGTTAAAATGTTGTTTTGATATACCTACGTATTGTATAAACATTAATTATGCACGTAGTAAAAAGCGGTTATTGAAATAGTACAAACAGAGACACCAATTGTTTTGATTGTTTAGATGAGTAGATGGAAATTTCTCAATCAGTTACTGTCCCTTGTATTATAACAATAATGATTAGGTTTAGAGAAAAAATCAGGGGAATCCCGTAAAATATGTCCAACATTTTCCCAGAGTCAAATGTTTGTACCTTTAGCTAGCTTTTGCTCTCGGCTTCGCGGACATATCAGTCATTTAGCTCTAACAGGGACCCAGTTTAGATATCATCTTTGTCCTTTTCC
The DNA here is from genome assembly GCA_002245505.1 of Calephelis nemesis. Lineage (NCBI taxonomy): Eukaryota > Metazoa > Arthropoda > Insecta > Lepidoptera > Riodinidae > Calephelis > Calephelis nemesis. Next base: position 127,527 of record NJDD01000035.1, read on the forward strand.
AAAGCTTTTGTGTTAAAATTTAATTGAAATCGGTTTAATCATTTTAATGTAAAAACGGGAGACCATATACAAATTTGCATTTGTACTGTAACTAGCGGCTTGCCCCGGCTTCGCACGGATATAAAACATACAATATATAAACATTTCTCTTCAATCAATTTATCTATTTAAAAAAAACGACGGTTTGCACTCCGGGAGTGCCGGCAGAAGTGAAAACTTGAATATTAACGTTGTGCATTTTTGATGTTTTGGAATGGTTAGGGAATAATTTTGCACGAATTGCTTTAATTATCAGTATCAAGTATGGAAGTACAATCATTTATGTGATAGAATACAATTTTTATTTATTGCGCTATCGTATACAAACATTACTACACGAACATTCGCAACAAACAGAAAACAATTCATAGGATTATTGCAACTGCAAAACAGTTTTCAATTACTTTTATGTATCATGGTGGGTGAAAAAAACAATAAAGATAATTTTTGTAAACTTTAGGAACGTTGGAACTGTAAATATATTAATTGCAGCTTTAGATAAAGAATGTATGACTATCGTGCATTGAATCAACCGTTTTATGAACCCACTACCTCCATTAAGAGTATTATCAATTTAATAAAATTGTCATAAAAGAGTGTTTAGTTCATTTTAATGTCAGTGTTCAGAAATAGTCTTTTTTTTGGAACGAAGTTCCTTACATCGGGCTTGGTGGTGATAGGCATTTTGCTGCGCGACCGAACTGAAAAAAAATGTGATAGTAAAACCGTAAGAAAAAGTCCGTGGAATAAAACCGTTAAATGAGATGTGCGTAGGCGCGACAGTCGTATACACAAATGAGTAGTGTATAATACCTTTCTCTTTCTCCCTCTTTCTATTTCGTTCTCTAATCCCTTCTCTCTCTAGTACCACTCCACGCCGCCCATGCATAGTATATACTCGTGAATTGTGTCGATTCTACATTAGCCGAAGGTACTTCGTTCCTACCTGGTGTCCCACGACACCACATATTTTTTAAAAAAAATTACACAAATTTGAATCTAACCCCAGCTTATGTTAAGGGTGCTAGTAAAGTTAGGCGTGTTTACGCTAACCGCTAGACCAGTGTTTCCCAAATGCTGGGTCGCGACCCGGTACCGCATCATTTTAATTATATACCGGGTCACAACATTTGATAGCGATCGACAGAAACGTGAAAACTGCCAGCGCTTGTGCTGCATCTGAGCATGCCGTCGGCGTATTTTCGCCAATCATAGATATTCGGAAAGTTTAAACGGGATTTTGCTACTTGATTTAAAGTTCGATGTAGTTGTTAGTTTAAAAAAATCAGGTAAAATAACCTTTTTATTTCGTGGGTAAATCCTCATGCATACCCGTCACTGTCGAGGGAAGTGACGGGTTCTGTTGGACTCTTACCGATTAAAACCCTACACTCTACAGTGTCCACCCCTTCGCTAGTTACCAGGGCTGCAGGATCGTTTTCGCATACATCCATAGCCCAGGCGGCGCTAGATCTCGCGATCTCAATCTGGGGGCCCCACTAAACAGAGGGCCGCGTAGCGTCAGGAGTGGTGAACGGACACACAGCGTGCACCATTTAGGGGTTCCAGTGGCGACACGCACCTGTACCTTCATCAACCCCATCTCGACCGGGCTAGATGAACGTATGAAGTTTGTATTTAAAAGTGTTAAATGAATCACGAAAGGGCAGTTTGAAAATTACCGTTCCATGACAGAACAATGTTTGGGAAACATTGCGCTAGACTAAAGGGGTGGTCAGTCTTTAGATTACTTATTAACAATATGTAGATCATATCTCTGTAGATATGTTGGTGATAATTTACATACTGAAATTGCTTACGGACATTGTGTCATTTCTGTATCTAGTTGATCCATTTGTAAAAAAATAGCATCGGTGAGGAGACTATAGCTAACAAAAAAAAAGTTAACAGAGAGATAACCAAAAAACCAATCCACAACTAACCGAATACTCTGTCCAGTGTCCTTCGATGATATATTAACTAGAAAATAGAAACAATCACATTTTCTTATGGTTACCCGAATCGGGGCTCGAACCCGAGACCTCGTAAAGTCAAATAAAACACCAAACGGTTAGATCACAATTTTTTTAATTACATTATCCATCATGACATTGAAATTGATATTTCTGTTTGTATGGGTCGTAGTTCTTTCCATCAGACAAATCGTCTTTTTGCCTTGTTGTGTATGAAAAAAATCAAACGATTAGGCTCAGCTGAGATTAAGGGAAAATAACTTGTTAACTCGTCAAAATCTTTTGCTGATTATATTAACAAGTAGATGTAAATGAAGGATAATAATAGCGGCACGTTTTTAAATGGATTTTCCAATAAAAATAAGTCTTCTGATAAGGAATTCACTCTGCCTAGAGACGCTATGAGTGTTGCTTTGCCAATATATTTTTATTATAATAAGCCTTTTTAGCCCCTAACGGAAAAAGAGTGTTGTTATAAGTATGATGTGTCTGTATGTGGTAATAACAATAAGAAATGTTGATAATAATGTTGTGTGTCAATGTGTGTGGTGTAAATGTGTATAAATGGTAATATCCTTTGACAAGTTACACAAATTGAATCTATCTTCAAAGTGGGCAAATTATATGCTTGTTTTATGGGTGTTAGTCAAGGATTTAGAATCCTACATAGAAATACTTAAATAGATACTAGAGTAAATTTAATAAACACTCAGAAACGGAAATGCAAACATTTAAATGTTCACTACACAAATGCCTGCGTACGCTAGCCCCTCCACGACCATCAAGGCGGTCAAACGTTATCCCCCTTATTAATAAACATGAACTATTATAGGAATAAAGTTAAATTTATATAATAGTATGTATTACACACGTCGTCTCTGTGGTCTAGCGGTTCAGGTGTGGGGCTTGACTTCAAGAGGTCCCGGGTTCGATTCCCTGGGCAGGCAACAAAAAGAAAATTTGTTTTTTCCAATTTTTTAACAAAAAAAATTAATTATGTACCCGGTTGGCGATAGGCTTGCCACCTATCACATTGTAGGACTTAGTGTCTTTGGCTAGTCGTGGGTGCCTTTTTGTGCCTTTGCTTACCTCTTCAGGGATATGGGCTTGAAAATATTTTTGTATTAAATTGTATTGATGTTTATATTCATTGTAATACCAGGTTGAACATGGGACTACTTTGCTCCGTGTTTATTAATAAGAGGGTAAATGTTTTGTCGGATTTTATTAAAGCGTTTCAGTGTTGGCAATGTGGTCTCGTAAGTTTTCAAATTATCCTCATAACCTGAACATCAAATCAGATGGTAGATTGCTGTACAGCATTTATGTACCTGGATTGGTAACACCATATTTCCTAATCCTGCTTTAAGTTCAGATTCGTTATTGTAGTGTTCCATAATGGATGGAAGGCTAGTAGGTAATTGGTACACGTGCTCTAAGATCGTGACAATATCATAGCCAAATATTAGTAACATATAAATATCATATATTACGTAGTATTTACATACTCTTCAGTATCAACAGATGACGGTTGTCTCGTCACAGCAAACTTGTCAGTTACTTGTAATATAATACTGTAAACTTAAAAAAAATAACCTCTGGCAAAAAATAAATATATAAAAAAATATCATGTTGCTAAGAACCATCTTTCACTTTTCTTAGAAAATCCGCATCGACTTCGGTCCATCTGATAGACACAGACATAATTTTTTATATTGGTGGTTAAAAATGAAAAAAATCTTTGTTAAACCCCTTTTCGAATAATTGAAGTCAGTTAAAAAGGCTATATAACCGGTATAGGTGAGGCAGTGGGACCAATCTGGACAGATTTACCTAACTTGGATTTTATCCCTTTCCATTTATCCTTGGAGAAATAATACAATCCATTGTTATCCTAAAATAAAAGCAAGCAATACTTCCCCGGCTCGACTCCGGTTACTCAGCCTCTCCTCCCGCTAGACATTAACAGCTATTAACAGTTTGCATGAATTTGTTGTTTGATGTTTTCCCATTTTCCCTAAATTTTTCCTGGTTTTTCTTTTGATAAGAACCTTCTCCTGACTGTAACACAACCAAAGGGGATTAGTAAAATTGACCCATCTGGTTACGCGTGATGCGAGGATCACGCGAAATGAGAATTCTTTTTCATACAATGTCGCACATCGACAAGTGACCTCCAAAAATTTTCTGAATACTGATGAAAAATTATCTTAGCAAGATAAGGATTAAGAGCTATCTAGTTGCTTAGCTTTAAAATAAATGTTAGTAAATCTGTTAAACTAACTCAAGCGCTTTTAAAAATAATACACAGAATCCAAATCGAGCCAAAAATATATGAGATACTTACATCAAAAGGTAAAAAATGTAAAAAGAGGTTACAAACTCTACTTAGAAAAATGGATGATCTGAATAGGTGGTAGAGTTTTGCAGCGACTCGTCCGGATTGGTGCCACCGCCTTACCTATTCCTGCCGCCATAACGTTAGTGCTTGCCGTTGACTTATTCCGGTTTGAAGGTTAAGGTAGACGGTAAACATAACTTTGCTCGAGACCTAACAATCCGGCCTCAGGTCGGCATTGCACCATTACCACCTTTGATGTCTAAAGGCGGCGTGAATTTCTTACCATCCGGGAATCCACCTGCTTGTTTGCCTTCCCATAACATAAAAAAACTACCCAGTGGTATCGTATTAATGATTTTGTCAGTCTATGTAGAGTTATTCTAAGGAGAGTTATTCAAATTTTGATCTCTTTGGTTTGCCTAAATGGGTTGCATTTTTGATGGTTTTCATTTCTTTTAATTTATTTTTATCAAATGTTGCAATATTTTAACCAACTTCAAAAAAGGAGAAGTTTCTCAATTCGACTGTACGTTTCTTTATTACATTTTGTATGTTTGTTACGCGATTACGCGGCCAATAACCAACCGAATTTGTTGGTTCTTTTTCAGAAAGATAGGTAATGAATCCGAGGTACTCCCATATTAGTTTTGTCGTGATCCGACTAGTAGTTTAAAGTTTTTGAGTTATACCTAATAAAGCATGAATTTTTCATTTATCTTGAATTGAAAAATCTATTTATTATTAAGTGTAACTCAAAAACTACTAGTCGGATATTTATAAAATTTATATGGGACCAGTTTGGAAACATTTACTTACTTAAAAAAATTAAACCGGGACGTGGTGCCCAAAGAAACGGTCACAGACGGTTTTGCAGTTTTACTGCGTATAATAATATTCTGGGGCCCTACCATTAACGCTTATAGCAGTATTATTCCCATGTTGCTAAAAGTCGACTTTTGTATGCAACTTAATGGCATACTTCATAAGGTTGTCTTTTTTCGATCATAAAAAGTAAAAAAAGTATCTTGACGCCCCCATATCCCCGAAGAGGTAGGCAAAGGGTAACCAGGGCACCCACGACTAGGCGAAGACCCACAAAGGTGGTAAGCCTATCACCAACTGGGCACATTCTTTTTATTAGAAAATTAGAAAAATCAAATTTTCTTTTTGTGTTGTACTTCCGTGACCAAGTGAACCTTGTACTCTACATTTACAGATGTAAATAAGTCAACAAACTGTATAGGTACCTATTTAAAACAGTATACCAAACCATCGCCAATAGTTCATCTCCTTGGTAAACATCCAAGTTTTAGGTGCCAAAACGATACTCTTTCCTACGTTATTAGAAGTGGACGACGAACAAAACATCACTATCGCCTTGTAAAAGTGAATTATTTTATTGTTCATAAGTACAGTTATATAATTGTCCCCTAAGAACAATTGTTAAGTTTATTATTCATATCTATATAACTGCGGCAATTGTACAGTTTAATTTAGATAAACATTATATTGTGGTGCATAGATAAAGACTTTTTGAAGTGAATCGTAGAAAAGACGCTGTGGCTTGCTTCATTTGTCATTCTGTGCTTCAGCTTCTGGGTGCTAAACATGAAGGATTTGGTCGAATACAAGGTAAGGTTAATACTTACTTTTATTACAGATTCAATAAACAACTAATCTATAAAAGCTCGTGATAATTATCACGATATGTTACTGGAATGGTATAACAATACTGTTGTAATTAATCTCTGGTCAAATCATATAAATTGATCTAAAGCAATTATACGTAATTTTCGAAAAAAGAATAAATAAATTTGGATCAAATATTAGTACCAAATTTAAATTATGTGTCTTTATAATCATTAAAAGCGGAAACTTGTTGATTAAAGACATTTTAATCGATAAAGTAGCATGCGTAGTTTAGTTAAAAATATAATATAGAGATAGATACGGGGGTAGAGTACGTACTCTTTTGGTTACGTAAGGGGACGATGATTGACAATGTCCCGAATTCTCAATTCATTGCCAATTGTCCATTTAAAAATAGTAAATAAATACATTGTTTTAAATAAAGCTATAAAACTTTATGTTGACCAGATTTAAAGAAAAGTAATGTAAAGGAATATAGATGCTAATATGAGACAAGTAATTCAATATTATACAGTCTTGCTCTTTAGTTGATCTACAACAAATGGATATCGCACACATTTGGCTGGTCGCATCGGGCATCGCTGCGCTATAATCCGTTTCTATCGCTTTTGAAAGGACTGACAAAACTTAAATATAAGGGAATGAAGGCTTAAATGGTAGTGCCTTTTAAACGGCTGCGTAAACGGCTAAAGTTTTGTCAAAAATCATATATGACACAATATTTCCCCTTTAAAGGTTGTAATAAAAAAAAAATGTTGGTCGGGATTGGAAATGTGCCCGGTTGGCGATAGGCTTGCCACCTATCACATTGTGGGACTTAGTGTCTTCGGCTAGTCGTGGGCGCCCTGGTTGAGCCTCTGCCTACCTCTTCGGGGATATGGGCGTGAAGATACTTTTTTTTGAAAAGTTGTAATAAAGGGTGCGACAGCATTTTTTTTAAGGTTAGCACACTGTAACCTCATTTGTGTTAACCAAATTTGCTTTGAAATAATTCATGGTTTGCGAAGGTGTTTTCATGATTTAATCCTTAGCCGAATAAATACGTTATTCATCACATTAATACTACGCACAATGTGCAAAGTGGGCGGACAGGCATGAGGGGAAACTCTATACATTTTATATTAATAAATCCTGGACCTCATCCTATTGGTCTTCGCATCACGCCTGAACGGATGGACCAATTATGGTACAATTTTTTTGTTGTGCTGGTTATTATAATTGCAGGGAAAACGAGAAAAGCAATACTTTATTTTTCCATTGAAACTGTCATTAGCTGTTAATGTCAAGCAATACGAAGTTCGTGGATCGGCTAGTCTCTAAATATTATGTAGGTATCATCATTTTAGTTATTGTATAGGTACTCATCAGTTTATGGCCGCATTCTGACACGTAGATTTAGATTTATTGGAGCACAATTATTTTCTTTCTTCTTTCTTTCATACATTTTGTTTGGAGCGAAGCACACAATGATGGGAAGATATGCAACGGATTTGTGTTTAAATGTAATGTGCAATGCGATGCGCCCCAACCCGACACAAAACGACCCGTCCAAGTGTGCGCTATCCTTTAAACCAAATGAAATGTATGCATTGTTATGTATAACTTACTAAACAGCAGATAGTCTGATCTTGATAACATTTATAAAAGACCACCTAGAAATTATGACCTTTAAAAAAAAGAAGGATCAAAAATAGATTTATTATTAACCTAGCAATTACGCAACAAACGTACAAAAAAATCTGCAGACGAATTCAGAACCTCCTTATTTAGTTGAAAATGTGTAAACAGTGGCCAGTTTTGTGGTTTTATATACACATGTCATAAAAAATATTGTCTGAAAAGTATTTTAAAATTGAAATTATCATGAAAACATCAACATGAAAATACTTGCTATCTAAATTATAGTTACAGATCGTCTCTACTGTTTCATCATTCATAAAAACAGAAAACAGGTATTTCTGACAAACATACATAGTCAATATATAGTCAATATAATATATACAAAATACTCACTCACTGCTAAACCGAGGCTGCGTTTTTGGGTTCCTATTCCTGCCTTTCTAAGTAAAAACGTATGTGAAAGGCCTTCATAACCGAAACATCAAACCGGCAGTTGTAGACACCAACATCAAACAACACCAATATCTGACCTCTTTACAATACCTACTTTGTAAGAAATCGAATCGACCTGTATTATAAGTTTGAACTCTTATAGAACCTCATTGGAACCTGTGTTAATCCACTTAATTTTTTCTGGGTAGTAAAGTTTCTACAATCTTGAAAACTAGAGAGACTACGATCTAAAAAACGTTAGTGGACTCTTGCTTCTTCTTACTAGAATTGGAATTTTATTTAGAATTCTTAACATTAAAAATTGTGATAAAAAGTCATCTTATTTGAAAACAAACATTATTTTTAGTTGCTTTTAGTCATTTTTAACAATATTATTATATAATATATAACAAAATGTGACAAAAAGTAGTCCTAATTTAAAAACAAACAATATTTTCAGTTGTTTTTAAAAATCTAAATTATTATAAAAAAGTACTTAATCCTATTTCCAAACACACATTATGTTAAGTTGTTTTTAATAATCTTCGTTATCTGTACACAATGACTTCCATTTCATTTTAAAAAAAATGGAAGGTTTTATTTACAGCTTCATTTTTGGGTTGGTAGGAAGAAATTTCTGTAGTAAGAGATATATTCGCTTATGTGCATTGCTACTTGTCTTGTTTTTTGTACATTATGCTTTTTGTGTTCAATGAACTATTAAATAAATTAATCTAAATTAAATGATTGGCGATATGTTATTCACATTTCTCATTGACGTATATTGACATTTCTACGCCAAACTTATCTATTCTTTTAATTGTGTGTGGTCCTATTTGTGAGATAATGTTTATTTAACAGATAGACCTCATTATTTAACGCGAATTACTGGTTAGAGATAACATATCTCACCATTAACCCAACAAACAATGTGAAATGTTATCACTGTAATACGTCCTATAAAACACGAGGAAAAGTGTAGGAAAACTCCGTATTGTCGCATTTTTTAAACAATTGAGGACTTCCGCTAATCTACAAAAAAAAACTGTAGACGAGTGAAGTATGTACATTAAAAACGTGAGATTAGTATTTGTCTTTGTTGAAAACATAAAAAAAGAAGTGCAGGCGACTAAAAATGTGCAGAAACAACATTTTTACCTTTTTAAAAATTGTTGTCTATCTCTGACCGATCGCAAAGAAATTTAGCATGCTGGTAATTTGTGTTCTCAGAAAGGTTATTTAGTACTTTTTATCTAGTTTAGTAAAGGGGTTCCTGCGGGAGAAGTGTAAGTGAAAACGTATATTTGGCTATAATTATTAAAGCGTAGTTCTTTCTTTATTCTTATTTTGTTTTGTAATTTGTATTAAGATTGTCCCGTATAATTTTTAAAATTTATTTTAAAAAATAAAAAATGTACATTGTGGTCTAGGTAGAAAAAATGAATTATTAAGCACAATTCAAAAATCACTTAAATAATCTTGATCAAAAACATTATTTGCAATCCACAGACTTCAAAAAAGTCACCAGAATTAGGTACTTCATAAATAAATACATTTTGAGAAGGCACACAATTAAATAAAAAAATGTACTTCGGAATCATCTCTTTTTAGGAAAAGAAGTAGAAAATAGAACGTGTTTTCGTTTGTATGAATGGTTAAAAATCGAATCCCTAGAATGTATAACAAAAATAAATGTACTGGTAATATTGTACTAGTTATTGTCAGAAGAAGGATCACGTGTAGTGAAAACCCGGAAAAAATGCTGGGAAAGTGGAAAAAATCACTCTTAAATTTTTCCACTACAAACTGTGAGTGTAAGTTATTGTAAAGAGATACGAAGCTGGGGTCGGCTACTATTATTTACGAGTACATTTTTACGCGAAAATTACTTAACCAATCATCACGAAACATTGTACAAATATTCTTAGAGGTGTTATTGTTTTAAAGGCGGTAGAGTGAAACCACGAGTAGAAGCTAGTACATAATAATCGTAAATTTAGCTTGTTAACACTCACACTCACGCACACACACTTATAAGTCCTCACAGGACATTTAGTATTTCAAACAATAACTCGTTCTCAGTGAAAATGAATCATGATAGGTAATTCCCCTATTGTATCGAGTTAATACGCAGTCAACGTACCTATGTCTTTGCCTACGTATTTTCCTCAAAAGCTGTAAAGTATATCTAGACTATATGTTACCCGCGGCAACGTCTGTGTATTAGAGTTATTTAGATCTCATGCGGGAATACGTTTCGACATTCGTTTACAAACATAAATATCTTCACGCCAAGTCCCTTACGTGGTAGGTAGTGAGTATCAAGAAACAACTGTAGGTCTCATAATAACCTAGGTATCCCCAAGAACCCACATCCATCTACATTTGCGTTCATCCATCTTTATTTCCACATGACCGAAGCAGCGGAGCATGGCCTTTCTTATTTAAACACTAACAGGTCTTTCAATCCCACTCTTTCTCGGATCTCACTGTTACGAATGCGGTCAGCTAGCGTTACTTCACTACATAATATAAAAAAAAAGTTGCTTACTCTGTTCCTATGTCCTTATGTATGCTTAAATCTTGAACGCAACGGATTTTGATAAGGGTTTTTTTTTAATCCATAAAGTGATTGATTAGGAAGGTTAATATATGTATATTTCATAACCGTGCGAAGCCGCTAGTATGTATATAAATAGTAATTTAGGATATCGGAATGAAAAGTAACTAATCACCGTCTAGCTATTCGCAGACATAAAACTTATAAAAGGTGGTATCTCGTCTAAGACCGGATTTAGAGGTTTTTAGGTTTTTAAGTCATTAAAAAGTAGCCTGTGATACTTTTAATACATCCTTAAGTTAAGAAAGTAAGGTCAAGCTGTTTTCGCGTGAAAATGTAACAAACGTAGGGGAGAACCGGGCAATGGGAGTAAGCGGGCAATGGTGGTCACTACCATATCTAGAAAACAAAAACCCGTCGAAACACATACAGTGGCGAAAATAGCCAATCGTATCCATACCTTTTCCGCCACCGCACGGCCATTCAGATCGCTCGTCAGGTTCACGAGAGAAGATCGCGACACGTTTTTCCGCGTTTTTGATATAATTTTACGTGTGCACAAATTAAAAAATATGTAACTGTTTCGAAGCAATTTTATGATTGTCTTATTAACTAAATTGTATATAAAATACGTAACAATCATATCATTCAAAAAAATAGTAAATATTTAACCTTATTACTTAAATTTGATTTTTTTTTTATTGAAAAACCTATTATCGGGCAGTGGGAGTCAGTAAATCCCATTAAGAAATCAGCTAAGACAGTAAAAGGACGAGCAATATTAGCAAGCTAGAAACGTCTTTCACAACAGAAATCTATAAACAAGGCTTAGAGTCATGGAAGTACCTTGCAGTACACGACTCTTCCACTGAGACTGATATTAGTCAGACTCATATATGTGATGACAACGAAGACAAGTCTAGCAACATTTGTTTGATCTGCTCCGAGTTTGGCCGTAACAACGATGCATACCCTGCGGACTGCGGGCCCACACAGACTGCATAGAATAGGATTCTCCTGAGGGCTACATGTCCGACAGATGCTGAATATAAGAACTGGAACCTTGACCCTCATTGTCCTACAGGCTGACAACAATTACCCACATGTTAGGGCAATGGTGGTCAAGGCTGATATTTTTTAAAAACTTCAATTTTGCCAAAGTATAATTCTAAATAAAAAAAATAAAATTGAGACTGATAGACAATTAGTTAGAGTATGTAAGCAAATTATTGTGATAAATATAGCACAATATTTTTTTTCGTTATTTTAACTATCGCTTAAGTGACTCCCATTTCCCCCTTTTCCCCTACATCTGCATTTATAATATTAAAAAGCAGGGATTCGTCATATGTGATCATATGATTTTCAAACGATTGTTATTATGTATTTGAATTACAGTATTTTTAATGTATCTGAAAATATTAATGTATGACGAAAGAACTAACAGTTAGAAGGATTTATACCTTTGTCTATCGTTGATAAAGTTTGTATTACAACATGCCGTTATACCAATAACTCTACAGTTAGAGTTTCAGAAACGTTTTCCATAAATGGGTGGTGATAATTAAATATTTTGACAGTGTGTTGCTACCAGTCTTTAGAAATAAGTATTGGTATTTAAACACTGACCCCCTTAATAATAAAACTTACGCGCCCGTTGATCTGGTGTGTAACTTCATTTTTGAAGTGAAAACTTCTTTAGATTCGTTGCGTACTTTTTTTGGAATGGGTAAAAACTTCTAAATTCGCGTCAGGACACGTGACCTGATCGAAAAATCGTAAGACGGATGGAGAGTAAACAGCCGGCGCGGCGTAGGAGAGGAAGTATCCCCCTCTCTTTCTACGGCGGCCGGCGCGGCGAAAATGTATGCCTGCGCATGCTGTTTCGTTTAGACGGCGCAAGGCGCTTGCGCGAATGTTCGTGTTATCATGTTTGTGTACTATAGCGCAATAAATGAATATTGTATTCTACCACATAAATGATAGTACTTTCGTACTGATAATAAAAGCAATTCGTGCAAAATTATTCCCTAACCATTCCAAAATATCAAAAATGCACAAAAATGCAATTCAAGTTTTTACTTCTGCCGGCACACCCGTCGTTTTTTTGTTAGCAAAAGTAAAGTTACACACCAGATCAACGGGCGCGTAAGTTTGAATCATTATGACGTATCAGCATGTTTTTTTACACAATGACTATTCAATACAAATCTGTTTTTACTTTTTGTTACTATACCGCAGTTTTTTTCCACTGTTTATTAGATGACTTTTATTTTAACCGACTTCGACCTGTTTGACCAAATTTACCAACTTTATTTTTTTAACCGACTTAATTATTTTTTTGTTTAAATGAGCTTACTTCCAAGTTGGTTCAAATGCCACCAAGTCTTGATCTGATGATGGAATCCCAGGGAAGTTGACGAAAATAGTTAATATTTGTGTACCCACATGTATTTATTATTATTTTATAGAATTATTTATATTATTATTTTTTTTAATTTATTTATTAAATTAATTTCAATTTCAAGGGGTTTTGTGCAGTCTTACTGCGCTTAAAACATTAATGATTATTAATTTTTATAAACGGTTACGCGTCTTGTTTACATTTATTAATAAGATACTTAACATTTAATATTTCAATCCAAATAAGAGCCACATTTATAATCTACACCACTATGTTTATAACTAGCGGCCTGCCCCGGCTTCACACTTTATTATAAAAAAAAACAGTACCAAAATCCGTTGCGTAGTTTTAAAGATTTAAGCATACAAAGAGACATAGGGACAGAGAAAGCGACTTTGTTTTATACTATGTAGTGATGATGAATCCATATTCCGGGTGATCATCACATCCTGGCATGAATGGATGGACGGATGGACCAATTTTGCTTATTCTTTTTTGTTGTACCTATTAGTTACTGTCAGAAGGTTCTTATGAAGAGTAGAACTGTGAGAATTGCAGAGCAAATAAGAAAAAACAACACTTTAATCCACACAAGCTATTAGTAGCTTTAGGTAATATCTACCGACACAAGCATCAAATAAATAAATGATTCATATTTTCAAATGAAGAAACACTTGTACTGTTTCAAAACTTACTTATTTATGTGTTTATAAAACAGTACAGTGTTTCGTCATTTGAAAATATGAATGTTTGGAAGTTTTACCAAGAGCCGATTAAAAAATATCAAATGAATGATTGATTTTGCAAGTGTGCGATGTGTGTTTAAAGATTTTACGAAGAGATAGGGAACATTGAAGTAGTTGACAGTAGCAATTAAAAAAATTACCTGGTTACTGAAAAATTGGCCAAAAGAGCAGAGAAACAATACTTTTTATAGAGGCATAAACTTTACCCCGTGCTGATCTGAATAGACCATCTGCCTCTCTGACAGCTATTAAGAGGCAAGCATTGGTAAAAATATAGGGCAGTACCAAAAGACCACTAGTGGTAAAGTGCTGTGCAGCAAATTGTCTAGGTAGTGATCAACAGCCTTACTTATTCTTGTCGCTATAATGACGTTAGGTCTAGAGGATAGGATAGCTGGAAGACTTTTACAATAAGCCTAACATCATGGCCCTAGGACAGCAATTCACCAGTAAATTCCGTGGCGTCTACAGGCCTCGGTATCTTTTACCATCAGAAGAGCCGTAACTCGGTGGTCATAAAAACTTACAAAGTAAACATAACACTTTCTGCTCCTGTGTAGAATAGACCATCTGCCAGGCAACTCGTAAAAGGCGAGCATAGGCTTAATGTGACTAACACCGTGACATCCTACTAGGTGGTAGAGTTTTGCAGCGACTCGCCCGGGTTGGTACCACTGCCTTACCTACTCCTGCCGCCATAACGTCTAACGCATGCCGTTGACAAGGCAAAGGCAAGGTAGCCGGTAAACTTGCTTTTGCCTATGGTTGGCAACGCAACGTTACCTCCTTTGATGTCTCTAGCCGGCGTGAATTTCTTACCATCAGGAAATTCGTCTACTTGTTTGCCTCCAATTATTATTAAAAAAAAAAACTTTTTGTTTTTCTGTGGCAAAAAGTCATTTTGCAAATGAAGGACAACTATAAATTTCTTATTTCATTGGCAGGTTTCTTGTTATAAAAAATACGTGCATTCTGCATGTTTATACAATCACTCAAACATTCTTTGTGATTTAATTATGCAGATTATAAATAACCTTGACCTTGCGACTTAACTTCTTTAGTTGTGTTTAAACAATAGTTTGATAACAATGTTTTTTTAAACGAAATGTTTTGTTAGTTTGTACCTAGATAGTTTACCAACAATTGCTTGTTTGTTACGTATTTTATTAAGGTAGGGATTATTCCTATAAACTGTTTTTGTGTATGTGTGTGTGTGTGTGTGCGTGTGTGTAATGTATATGTAAAGTTTAACTTCTCGACATCATTTATCTTATAGTACAACAGAGAAGAAGTTCAAAAATCTTTATATAACCTGCGGCGAAAGATCACAAAGGACATAATTAATAATTCGGTGATAACATGCAGTAGTTTTCTTGTGAAGCATAACTAGAGGTCAAGAATTTGAAAATATGAAGACAAATATTTCTCATGCGCCAATGTAGATGTTTCTGTTCAAAAAATATTTATTACTAAATGTATAGTATGTGTCTGTATTTCAATCAAAAATGATTTTATTGTTTCTTCGTGATGTTGAAATAAATAGGCAAAAGTTTCAAAAAGTTCTATATTTCAAAGATATAGGTTAGAAACTTTCCAGTCACCTACTCAGATATTTTTGTTGTACGATATTTACATGAAGTTCTTATCAAAAATTAAACCAGATTTGTATACAATTTTGAAATAATTAGAAGCAAATTTTTATTTTTAATTCAAATTTGTTTAAATATTTACATACATAAAATTATATATGTACCTATTGTTATATAAATTGAAATGTGTAAGCTACGAATACATTACACGAGATCACCTCTGTTTCAAGTGGTATGGTGTGGATTTATTACCTATGTCTAATGATTTCGGTGTTAGCGCTGACTCAGGTTCAATTCCCAGGATGGGCAACTCAAAACCTGTTTTTTCAATTTAAAAAAAAACAACGTTCCAAATCCTGGACGGAATAGTGTCCTATTGAAGATAGGTTTATATAATAGGATATTGAAGATAGGATAAGTTGTACCTAACTTCGGCTAACCATGGGTGTCCTGGAAGTATCAGCTCTACTTCTTCAAAGATACGGGCCTAACATACTTATTATACGACTTGTAGTTTTTC
The DNA here is from genome assembly GCA_002245505.1 of Calephelis nemesis. NCBI lineage: Eukaryota > Metazoa > Arthropoda > Insecta > Lepidoptera > Riodinidae > Calephelis > Calephelis nemesis. The sequence continues at coordinate 143,401 of NJDD01000035.1, forward strand.
CATATTTTTTAAAAACCTGTCCTAAACTTAGCATTAAATCTATTTAAATGACGTTGTTAAACTTATGACTAAGGCCGCACACAAAGATGTCAATTATCTTTCAATCGGTTATCTCAAGTCAAGTCGACATTTTCCATACAAAATTGTGACTTAATGATAGATTTAATGTTAATTGACATTTCTGAGTGATGCAGTTAGTGAATTAAAAATAGCTACTTACATCTCAAAACATTGTTCAAAATGTGACTCGTGCAAAAATGGATCTAGTAGGTATCAAAAATAACTAATCTCTTAAACGTTCTTCAAAATGTGAAATTGGCATAAATGAATGTAATATTTAAAATAACTAATCTCCTAAACGTTGTTTGAAATGTGAATTTGGCATAAATTTGTTTGTATAATTAAAAATGACTAAGTACATCTAAACGTTATACAAAAAGTGGCTTAGGCATAAATGTATCTCTAATATACGAGGTACTTAAATATACTTCTTGCACGCCTGTATAATGTTTAATTATGCTAGACCACTGTCTACTTATCTGCTTGTTTAGGTAACATAATACGATGTATCGTGTGAACAGAGCATGATGTATGATGATTTAAACACAATGCAATGTGATACAGAAAAAAAGAAATACCTACTTGGAATATATTAGCACAGTTTTAATAATACTAATTTACTAGGTGGTAGAGTCCTGCAACGACTCGCCCGGACATACAGGCACCACCGCCTTACCTATTCCTTCCGCAAAATGACAATGCTCGTCATTGTCGTGTTTCGGTTGGAGGGTAGGGTAGCCAGTTTACTTACTTACGCAGGAGGCTGACTATCCTAGCCTCAGGTTGACAACGCACAACTACCTCATTTGGTGTTTATAGGCGACGGCATTTCTTACCATCAGGAAATGAGTCTGCTTGTTGTCTCCCTATAACATAAAAAAAAATACTCTTAATACTGTGATATTAGTGTCTTCACGTCCGTGACATACCTAGTTACTTAAAAAAGATTAGTATGTTCACGCCTATAATCCAGTGGTAGGCAGAGGTACAACTAGAGCATCCACGACTAGTCGAAGATATACGCACATTGTGATTTCACCTACCCAATCCAACGTCCCAACGTCCTCTTTATTAGAAAATTAAAAAAATACATTGTTAAGTTGCCCGAACCAGTAATTACCGCTAATAACATAGGCATAAACTTTCATTTTTTCTTTGATTGCATTCAATTTTTGTTTTCTGGCGTAAAGATGTGATGACCCCATAGCAAGGTAGTGTAATTTAACAACAGCAAAACTGCTAAAAAAACTAATTTAAATTCAGTATTAAGTAGTCCAAGTTTGTATACAATTGTGTAGGTATTACTCGTAGTAGAAGAAGAAGTTACGCACATATGCCTGAACAGGTAGGCAAGGGTTAGTTAGTTAGGTTAGCAAATTTCTAATGGTTACTAGAGATAGCAAATATAAAACGTGTCTTTTGACAGCTATTTGATCTACACTTTTCCATTTTGAGTGGGCAACTGAGTTACATAATCAGCCCCCTGGGGAGTTTGCTATCTCCAGTGACGTCATATGATGTACACTTTTCCATTTCGAGTTGGCCACTGTGATACATAATCAGCCCCCTGATTTTGTACCGTCTTTACCTGTTTCTACTAAAATGACGACTTTAAAGCGTCTCATCTTGACCTGGTGCCATGTTGGTTTTTTAATTTTAAGAATATGATGACCAATAAGCTTACGCAACTAATTTTTTTTTTTATCTCAGAGGTCAGCGAACAAGAACGCGGCTCTCCTGATGGTATGAGATAACCTTGGCCGATATACACCATAGATGTTATTACTGTGTCGCAGTCCTGTGGCTGGTATGTTAGGCATATTGTGCAAGTCTACCTACTAAACTACCGTCTGGGCCGGAACATGACAGAGTCTTTATAGCAGCAGGAATAGGTAAGGTGGTGGATCCTTATCCGGGCGAGTTACTACACAGCACTCTACCACCAGTGGTCTTGTTAGTGATAACTTTTATTTTTGCTAGTGCTCGCCTTTCTACTTTTTGATAAAATAACTATCACTTCACGACGTTTTACGAAATTGAAGTCGGTTTTTTACTATTTTTTGAGCTTACGGTGGTATACGTCCCAATTATGCCGAATCGTCCTCACGAATGTCTAAAAGTAGACTTTTGAAAATGGATAACTTGACTTTTTAGGTGTACTTATAATTACAAAATCCACAAAAAATACTATTTTATTTTGACAGACTTGTTTTTGGAAAGAATTATTACATTAGTTTCAATTGAAACTTGTGACAGTTGAAACTGTTTTTTTTTTCTTTTGCTATGTTTTATGTTAAACTTTACGATTTTTTCTATAGAGTCATAATTATTTAAGATTCCTTACTTATTCAAAGAATTTTTTGAACTATAAATACAAGTTTAAAAAAAGACGTGCGGCACTCGGAGACTGCCACATGCTATGCTATTGCATAAGAAGGCATGAGTCACCAGATTGCGGGGCGAAAAGAGGGATTACGCATGCGCAGTAATGTTGATATAACCAATGCCACCTTAAGGCGAGTTGCTGAACTAAAGAGACAAGCGTGATCAAAAAGTCATTAAAAGTTTTGCTATTCATCCACAGATGGCAAAACTAAAAAGTATCACCGCTATGATGGTCGGAGTGGGGGGTGTTAGGTTATTTTCGTTACGGAATTTCTGGATTCGGTCTCCACGCTCAGGGCCCGCGACAGTAGTTATGTTAGTTATTATTAATTATTATACATTCTCAAAGGTCTAGTTTTAGACCCTTGACGACGTAACGCTTATTGTTAGACGTTAAAAGCCTCACATTATTGAAAAAGGGAAGGAAGGAAACGATCAACTGGTATACATTAATATACGTTGATAAATACCATTTACTATCGCTTACGAATAACTGTTTTGCTTCAGAAAAAGAAGCGAAACCAGAGACAAAAATGAAAGAACTAAAGTTTTATTTTTGATAAGTCTGTCAGCTATCTCATAGCTAGTTATAAGTAGATGTTAGTTCTTAATGTTACATAATCTTTAAAATAGAAACTAATGTTTGTAATGTTTATAAGCAAATTGTTTATATTGTGATAATTGTATGATGTATGATGTACGACAACAGATTGTATGATGTAAGGTTTTTAAATGTTGAAATATGGTATTATGAGTTCACTGTATTTTTCTTATCTGTATTTAGGTATATCGAAACAATATCAGCCTTGATGTTCAAATCATAGTTTTAATTATCAAATACCGGATTTATTAAAATATTTTTTTCAATTGTCATGTTAAACTTGTCTCGCCACTTCTAAATAATTATTTTTGAAACTGCACATCCTATGCATATTGTAAATGTGAAAATTTTTATGTTTGTTTGTTTGTTACTCCTTCAAGCTAAAACGGCTAAACCCATTTTAATAGAATTTGGCACAAAGATAGAGGGTAACGTGGATAGGATATAGGACATAGGATAGTTTTTATTCCGTAAAAATGATCCTGAGGGACCATTAATCACGCGTGCGACGCCGCGAGCAAAAGCAAGTATTATTATATATATCGTACTTGAAAAAATGAGAAATAAATCCTTCTCTTCTAAGCCCAAAACGTTTTAGTATTACCTACAGCGAAAGTAAGTAAAAAAGTAAATAAATATTATAATAATAAGATTCCAAGGCACCCACAATTAACCTATTAATCCCATAATGTGACAGTTGGCAAACCTATCACAAGCAGGGCACTTCCAATCCCAGACAAAGTTAATTAACTCTGAATGGAATTGAATTTATTAGAAAAAAACTTATTTTTAGTTGCTCGGTCCGATAATCGACCCCGATATCACATGTTGTCAACGCCATCACCGGACCACTAGACCACTAAGGCCATAAAGTAGGTCTATGATCAATTTGGGTTAAAAGAAAAAAATGTGACCTATAGAGTAACATCAGCTAAACTTTTCTTTTTACTTTTAATAGAAGTTATTATTTTGACATCACAAACACGCACATAAATTATAATATTGATTTGCATATAAATTCTTTATAGTAGCTTGATATTTGGTAAACTAGATATATCCGGATCTAACGAACCGGATCACACTGACTAAATCTAGTTAATATAATGACCATATTTAAAACAATCTATAAATTAGGTCGATGATATTTATTTAAGATTGATGTTTAACATAGCCTACATAAGTGGATACGTAATAGGTATGTTAAGTTTTTTTTTTTGGAATGACCTAATGTGTTGGTAACTTCGCGGTTTGACAGCTTCACCGGGCTTTAGCTTTAGGTTATTGGACCTATCTTTAAAGTATTTCAATTAAAAAATGTGTGCGTGTACTAGCGTACACTCGTAAGAAGTGAAGAAATGAAACTTCTTTATGACGTTATTTTTCAAAAAATAATTTACTATAATATGCAACTTTACAGAAATTGGTTAAATAAAGTTTATTGCCAATCTTTACTCCGCTGGAGAAAGTATACTTCGAACCACGCGTGGTAGGGATAAGAACAAAGATGGAGCGTAACGGAAAAATGTGACGGGTAACGAAAAAAGGTTACACTAATTTTTTTTCCAACCCCGATAAAGAAGTTTCACTTCAAAAACAGATTAATTATCCTTGTAACATTATAAATGCGCAACTTTGTATGTTTGTTTGTTTGTTGCTCTATGCAGTTTGGCAAACAAAGAGGGACTAGCAGTTTCACGCAGCTTCACCTGCGTAACTTGGCTTCTACAGCACAAATTTCGATGAAACAAGGCTTATGTCACGCAGGGATAATGTAGTATTCTAAAGGTAAAATATTTTTTTAAAATAGATCCAGTAGTTTTGGAGCCTATGCATTTCAAACAAACATACAAACAAAAAATCAAACCTTTCCTCTTTATAATATTATAGTATAGAAGTAAAGATAACTTGGATTAACACACAGAATAGTTTTGATCCCAAAATGTGTTTCTGTGGCACCATTATCCACGCTTCAATAGCTAGTAGAAACATATCTTAATAAATATAAATCTCGTGTCACAATGTTTGTCCTCAATGGACTCCTAAACCACTTAACCGATTATAATAAAATTCGCACACCTTGTGCAGTTCAATCCGACTTGAGAGATAGGATAGCTTATATCTCAATTTATGGTAAAAAAATACCATCCGAGCGAAGCCGGAACGGGCAGCTAGTAGTTTAATTAAATTATTGAAATGTTTGATATAAATGTTATAGTATTACTAAATTAAAATAATATTCTAAGTATACATTATACCTCCACAATATTTTAAAACTAGACCAAATTCTAAACATGGTCTTAAGCAAGAAATATTATGTATAGGTAAGTCTTATTTATTTATACATTAGAATATTATGTAAAGAAAATCTGTGCTTAGCGCAAAACTTCAAAATAGCGGGACCAATTCCGCCATTTTTAATGTTAGTTAAAACTCTAAAAGGTTCCAAAAGTTCTCTAAAGGTCTCTAAAAGGTTTATGTCGAAGAGAAACACAGGGAAATTTTACTGAAATAGAAAAAAATAATAGTATTATTTTTAACTGTCAGTCACCTAGTAATATAAAATTATTAGTCAGCTAGTAAACGACTTAGGGTCAATAACCTAAGATAAGAGAATAATCTAAGATAAGAGATCGTAATCATTTAGATCAGTTGCCAGGTAACCGCTGTTATTTTTCATAATTACCAAAAATATCTTAAAAACAAAACTCTAGAAGACCTATCTTTATCTGTAGATAGATTATTAAGTTAGCTGTCGTTATGGCAGTAGGTATACATAAGGCTATAGATCCTTTCATTGGTGGCAAGTTGCTACATAGTACTCTGCGGGACAAGGATAAAAGCGGCCCTTTCAATTATCCTTGACTGGAATGAAGACGGTCTACTCTACCAAAGGATCCGGTCCAACACGGTTTAAGCGTTTTGATATGATTGTCTCTTCTGTGGTCTAGCGGTTAAGGTGTTTGACTTGACTTATTGAGGTCCTGGGTTCGATTTCCGGATCGGGCTACAAAAACAAAAAGTGGTTTTTCCAATTTTTGGATTTGATTTTGGATTGGATGTGTGCCCGGTCGGCAGGCTTACCACCTATCACATTGTGGTCCTTAGTGTCTTCGGCTACTCGTGGATGACCCAGCCTATTCCTCTATCTACTTCTTCGGGGATACGGGCGTGAAGATACTTTTTTATGATTACCTATATATTATATATCCAAACGTATAAACTTTCACATTTATTACATTAGATAATGGATTATAAATAGGTATATACCTATGATTTGCAGTCGATGCGACAGATAAGTTTTATTCTAATAACGATATCAAATGACTTCACCCGCCGACGATGACGATACGGTTAATTCCTTGGCCGATAACAGGACTTTCTTGAATTACTATATAAAAAAAAATGTAAACGTATGTTTAAATGCATATTCCATTTTAATGTTAAAACGAACTCACTTTTAGTTGACAAAAATTCTACCAAGCTCTAACATTAGAGAGATTATCGCCTATGTGGTCTAGCGGTCCAGTGTTGTACTTAATAATTAATATCATGGGGTCCTAGGATCGATTTCCGGTCGATCAACAAAAAGGAACGGTGTTTTATTAAATCTTTTCTTATCTAATCTCATAAAAACTACGGTGAACGGGATTTTATATGGTCTTGGTAGAACAACACAGGCCTTTTTTTGTGACGATATATCAAACTGTTCTTTTAAACGTCAAAATCACTAAAAAATCCGATGAATTTTAGGAAAGAAATAGATTAGGCCTTGAAAAAGGACGAATACCACGTTTTATCGCGATACATGAAAAAAATTTATCCGAACCCGTGGACTGTACCAAGTCTTATTTTTTTATCAAGTGTCTATAAGTTCGTCTGACTATTTTATTATATTGTTCAATTTTTATAATATACAAATAGAAATGGAAAACATATGGTATATCTGTTTTAATACACAAGGTGGATATTTGATAAAATACGAATAACAGCATACAAAATAGAAAAAATAAAGAAGCATTATTTTAACAAACCTCTACCACAGTACGTGTGTTTGGGCGCATTTATAAACTGACCCTCTCAAAGAAAAGTTACGGTATAGCCCGGTGAAGTACCTAGTAAAAACCTCGCGGTTAGCATCAAATTAGCAATTCAAAAAAAAGGAAAGTTACCAAGCAAGGATCTTCTGATGTTAAGAAATAGACGTCGAATATATACGAAAAACGTTAACAGCGCTTGGTTATCTGAGGTTCGATTGTTACATTTTTGAATAAGGAGAGACTCTTTTTAGAATATGAGTTATTGTTTTTGAACAAGGTAACGCCAAAAAAATCTGAAACAAAGATAAACTAAGTCAACGATAACTAATGTATTAATAAAGAAACCAAACCAAATTCTGTGACAACTAACTCTTGGTACACGCAAGTGTCACGAAATTATACAATGGCCACATCTTCACCTACACCATCGGATTACTCAAGGAATAAATCTTCACTGCCACTGATACAATTTCTTGACCTAACTTGCTAGCTCTTTTTTGTCACTGGGTTATCTATGACTAATTGCTGAATTATTATTCAAGTAAGCGTTCTTAATTTGCAAAATGATAATTTGATGCGCAGAATTATCAGACGTATTAACTATTATCCTCCTTTCTCTTAATACCAAACTTAAAGAACTAAAACATTTTTTACACAACTAAATTCATCGGGTCTTATATTTAACTACTAGACTATACTACTTGCTTACTTATACTCACGCAAGTACCTAACGGGTTAGTTAGAGTATCGAGTTCTACACCACAGAGTAAGTAATAGCATCTAGTAACTAATACCTGCTAAATAAATAATGTTATATAGGTTGTACTATAAATCTTTGAATTATCAGTAGGTACACTAAGTATACCTAAAAACTATTATCAACTAAGATTAGCTATTATTCTATTCTGAACAATAACAAAAGTGTGCTTTTGGCTCTACAAATGTAATAACACAGTATAAGTAAAAGTATCTAATAACTAATACCAGCTAAATAAATATTGTTATGTAGGTTGTACTATGTTCGGAAATTCTTAAATTATCAGTACACTAACTATACCTAAGTATTGTTATTTCAATCTGAACATAAACGCTTATAAAAGTGTGCTTTTGCCTCTACACGTGTATATACAGAATAAGTATCAGTATCTACTAACTAATACTAGCTAAATAAATAATTTTATATAGGTTGTGCGATGTTTAAAATCATTAAATTATCAGTACACTAACTATACCTAACTATTGGTATTAACTTCAGCTATTATGTGTGAACATAAATACTAGTAATAAATATGTGCTTTTGCCTCTACAAGTGTAACAGAATAGGTAATAATATCTACTAACTAATACCCGCTAAATAAATAATGTTATATAGGTTTTACTATGTTCATAAATTCTTGAATTATCAGTACACTAACTATACCTAAGTATTGTTATCAACTACAGCTATTATTCTAATCTGAACATAAACGCTTATAAAAGTGTGATTTGCCTCTACACGTGTAATAACACATAATATGTAATGCTATCTACTAACACCTGCTTAATAAATAATGTTATGTAGGTTGCAATATGTTCATAAATTCTAACTATACCTAAGTATTGTTATCAACACTTGTTGTTTTTTTGTGTTTTTGTCTCTACACGTGTAATTACACAGAGTAAATAATAGTATCTACTAACTAATACCTGCTAAATAAATAATGTTATATAGGTTGTACTATTTTTGGAAATTCTTGAATTATCAGTAAAATAACTAAGTATAAGTACCTAAGTGTTGTTGTATTGTTATCAACTATAGCTATTATTCTATTCTGAAAAAATATTATTAAAGTGTGTTTTTGCCCTTACACAGAATAAGTAATAGTATCTACTAATACCTGCTGAATAAATAATGTTATATAGGTTGTACTATGTTCCAAAATCCTTGAACTATTAGTACACTATATATTATTATCAACTATAGCTATTATTTTAGTCTGAACATAAAACCTAATAACAAATGTGTGGTTTTGCCTCTACACGTGTAGAAGTTCACGTTGACCGTGCCGTGAGCACAGCTACGTGTAGAATTGTAGATATATCACATAAATACATGCGCACGCGCACGTTTCGTCATTGAGCCACACCCACGAAACAAGTAGAAGAAAACAACTGATATAATGTCACTGGAGCAAACGTGTTAAACTGGAAAACTTGTGACATTTCCCAGTGTCTCTTGTAAAGTAGATATTAACTTTATTCTAACTACATAGTTTTAAACATTTTGTAATATTAATAGAATTAGTTATCTCTCTATTAGTTGCCTAGGTGGTAGTGTTTCGCAGCGACTCACCCGGATTGGTACCACCGTCTTACCTATTCCTGTCGCCATGTAACGTCCATGTGACGTGCTCCGGTTTGGGGGGTAAGGTAGCCGGTAAACTTACTTTTGCTCGAGGCCTAACATCCCGGCCTCAGGTTGGCAACGCACCGTTACCACTTTTGGTATCTCTAGGCGGTGTGAATTTCTTACCATCAGGAAGTTGTTTGCCTTCCAATATCATAAAAAAAGGTTGGTTAAACACTATTAGTTACTAAAGAAATTTACTTAGAAAATTTATACTACAAGGACATCCCTATTATAAATGCGAAATTGTTTATGTGTATCCTGTTTTCAAATCAAACTGGTTGAATCGATTCAAGTTTTATCACAGAAATAGATGTGACCTTGTCGAAGGTCATAGACTATTTTTTATTTAGATATCGCAACAGTTTCCCGTGGGAGACCTAAATGACTTTAGTGAGCGAAGCTGCGACAAAAACTTTTTAATAAAGTAGATATAGGGATGACGCCAAAGCAACTTCTACATTTTTAATTTAAAACTACTTTGATCGGGATTAATTACTTATTATAAGATTGAATTGATCACGATTACTCCTAGTTAGAGACAAGTAAAAGTTATTATTAACCCAGTAGCCTTCCTTCCTGTGGGATTTCCTGTTTTAACTCACGTAAAAGAACGAAAAACTTCTATACGATAGCGAAGTTAGAGAAAAAACAATCAGCTCAAAAAAAAAAAACCTAGTTATAGAATAGAAATCTAAAACTTTATCGACTGGTATTAAAAATGCTATCCTATATTGGAATTAAGGTTACGGCCTCTGTGGTCTCCCGATCTGGCGTCGGACTTGACTTCTCGTGGTCCCAAGTTCGATCCTCTGGTTGGGCAACAAAAAGATGTGTATTTTCTATTTTCTATTGAAATAACGTTCGGACTTAGAGATTGGATAAGTGCCCGGTTAGCGATAATCAGACTTCTATAATATTGTGGCATTTAGTATAATTAATATAGTCGTGGATGCCCTGGTTGTGCCTCTGCCTACCTCTTCGGGGACGAAGTTTTTTTTTTTTGGTATTGAGATTAAAATTATTTATAGTGATTTTCCTTGTTCTTTTTAACACACTTAAGAAATAAATCAAATTTTATTATTATTATTATTAAAGACAATTAGCAGCATTACATAGTCATTAGTCTTAAAAATATTTAAGCACATAAAATGTAGTTTGAGGTTTTTGTATTTGAACCAAGATTTAAAATACACCCATATCATTACTTCACAATTAAAGCACTCTTGCAAAAACAGCTTTCGAAACAGATAGTAGGTGTGTAAAAAATTAAAAAAATTGTTTTTTTATCGCTTCTGTGGTCCAGGGGCCCAGGTGTCGGACTTGACTGCATGAGATCCTAGGTTTTATTCCCGGGTAGGGCAACAACAAGAGAATTTCTTTTTTCCAATTTTCTAGTGAAAAAAAAACCGTTGCTGGGGATTGGATGTACCCGGTTGGCAATAGACTTGCCACCTATCACATAATCGTGGGTGCCCTGGTTGTGTCTCTGCCTATCACTACGGGACAATTGGCGTGAAGATATTTGTTTTAATTTTTTGAACACAGCAAATGAAAGATAGAATCCACTTGCTATTAATGATTATGAGCCGCCAAGTTTGCATATGATTGGAATGAAACATTTACATTTTCAAAAGAAAAAAAAAGCAAAGACAATCTAATAATGCCCAATCGAAAAATAATAATCAAAGCTAATGTGTATTTATTGGAAAATCTTATTTAGAGAAGTCTCGAAATTTAACGTATTTCAGGCAATAACGAAAATTATGGCGCCAGCTTTGACACAACAATAGATAATTTAATGGCAATTATAATTCTAAAGAATGCAGAAAAATTATGCATTGAAATGTCTTCATATATTTTCTATTCTCTAATAGAATAAGTGAGTTCAGTTACTCATTTCTGTCATTAAATACGTGATCATTTGTTTATTTCACAACAAGTTACAAATGTTTTAAAACCATCGTGTTTAGTCCAAATTCTATTATACTTTTTATTCACAATTTAACATCAACATCAAGCAGTTTACTGTAAAAATACATTTGATTCAAAAGTAAAAAAACTAACTTTTATCCCATGTTAATTTCATACCATTTTTTTTATTTCCTTTTAGCAAATGACTAAAATCTTACATTTGACAACTATCTCGTATTTGATAACTATATAAAGTAGATAGATAAAAAAATTTTTGGATACTATCTTTGAAGCCTGTCTGCCTAAAATATTGGATTAAGAAAGGCTTCTCGCAGGCAATTCTAAAGCAATCAAAAAACCATTTTAAAACTGCTAACTTTGTTTCATTATAAAGTCAGTGATAAAGTTTTCTCTATTGACACTGTAAAAACAAGGTTTTACTGATATTTGATATTTTTGAATGTGGCAAACGGTTCATCTTTAAAATTCTTTACAAAAAACAAAGAATACACAACATGCAAACTTTATAGCCCGAATCCGCAATTCACGAAGGTTGATGTAACAAATTATAATATTATGCAACATTGCTTTTGTGCCCATAATGAATTTGAGATGAGCAATTTTTATACTATTGCAAAGCAAACAAACAATCGAATCTCATAGTGGTAAGAAATACATGTCACTTAAACTTCCTTCTCAAAACAACTTTCTAAGCTCGTCAGTCATTTTTATTATTTGCCTTATTCAAAGCACACGAGGATCTGTAAACATTTATTTGGCGTCTTTAAACGTTTAGTTACAAAAGATTGTAAATGCCAGTCACTATTATAAGCAAGATTAACAATTGCTCATGCTATCATTGTCTTTTTAAATAAAGGTGTAATATGGATGTTTATTTTATGACAGTATCTGTATAAGTACAAGTAAATAATATAATAGTTAGATTTATTACTGCATCAGTCTGATAAACCGGGTAAATTATCACTTTTGTGTGGTCCATTTAACTTAGGTATACTTACTTGTAATTAGTTTTGCTTTACAAATTGAATTAGCTATACCTACAAAATCCTGAACATTTCATTTGATATTGTAATAATATGTCTTTACGCGAAGAAGATTTCTTCTGATTTTTATTCATAATGTCCTTGAAATTCAACATTTGTTTGGGTAAGGTCAGTTTGTTTTTGTTGCCATTCCGATTTTCAACATTATTCCTATATTTTTTTATTTTTGTACCTTATTTTTGAGATGTTTTGTTAAATATTATTTAATCATATAAAAAAGAGATCACTTATATGAATTCAAAAAGTAAAGACTCTAAAACATTACCTTGTGGTACACTGCAATCATAACAAAATCAATTTGAAGTATAGATTCTCTTACGGCAACTGGAAATAAGTATCTGGTAAATAGTTATGAATAAAAAATAGAAGGAAGGAGCGAAATAAGGTCTGTGGGACTATCGTCTACCAGCTACATATCTATCTACCTGGTAGGTAATAAGATAACGATATAACATGATGTAGCTAAAGCATGATATTAGATAATAATAGTACTTATAACTTCATTAATTTTGTGAAAAATTACCAAGAGATGTTGGTTCTTTTAAATAGTTCTACAAGATCGAATTTTTATTTTTTTATTTTTTTAGCACTTGCCCTGTGCGTGGGATAAATTTCTATAAATCTTAAAGAAAGAAAAAATTTAAAAACTCAGTAGCTCAATTGGTTAGAGCATTCGTCGGCTTGAGACGAAAGGTTACAGGTTCAAATCCTGTCTGGGGCGAAATTTTTTCTTTCTTTAAGATTTATAGAAATTTATCCCACGCACAGGGCAAGTGCTAAAAAATAAAAAAATAAAAATTCGATGCAAGAAACGAATGTTATGTCCATT